>ML783983.1:171723-206439 GCA_009831015.1 Picea engelmannii
AGATCCTTCTAGAAGCGGAAGCTTCTATTAGGTCTTCTTACATCCACCTTATTCTATTTTATTGAAAGGTCTTATTAATATTGACCTTTATTACATCCGAATACATTGATCTACCTATGTGCGGGTTAGGACCTTAACACTCTTGGTCTCTAGAATCCTAAGGCTATGACAAAAAAGTTCTTAACGTGGACACTGACATCCTTTTTAGATCTAATTAAGCTAATATACGAAGAGGAAGAAGAAGAATGTGTACCTTGTTACCTCGCAAATTCCAATCTGAGCTCTAATCCTGAGCTCCTTGATAGGTCCTGTAGAACAAACAAAGATACAATGAGCTTCTTATTCTACTGAGATTAGCTCAAATGCAAATCTATGTACTGAAGACAAGTTCATGTGAAACAAACATAAACTTGAAAGAAATAGGCCAAGCATGTATATGTATTAATGAGAACAAACAAAGAGTACTTACAGTCCTTTGATGAAGATGCAACAACTTCTTCCAGCTCTCCTTGTCCAACCCCTTTGCTGAAGTAATCTACACTGATTATGCTTCAATGGCATCTCACTTATGGGACCATAAGTTTGGTGTAATTCTCAATCTCCATATATTCTTTCACCATGAGGAGGTCTCCTTATATAGGCTTCGAGAGGCCTACCCACTTGATAGATCTTTGGGATAAGTTTAGGATTCCTCTCCTTCAGTTGTGGATTTCCCCAAATATCATGCCTCGACCTCAGATTCAAATCCAACCAACTTCAGATATTGAGGGGATTCTTCCCTGATTCCCTCCAACAAACCAAATTTCTCTCAAAAAAGGCCAACGCTCCCTCAAAAAGGGACACAGAGCATTGGAACGCTCCCCTAGAATAGGGTACAGAGTGTCGGTTCTCCCTGACAGTATGTAGGGGAGCGATCCCTTCCAAATTTGACTTTTGAGTGGCTTTTTAAGTGCAAAAAGGCTTGTACTCCTTGTCAACTGATTTATCTTCTTGAAGACTATTCTTTGAGGTGTCTTAAGTGTTTTTACGATGTCGTTAGAGAGATGACATAGGAAAGATAACGTTTGTGACACTTGTGACACTTGCAACCAATATGCAACACTTGCGATATTTGTAACGATGACACTAGCCATCATTGCAATGAGTGATTTTGATGTGTAATAGCAGGCCCCTCTCTGGTAAGTCCTCCTATTCATTTATCTTTTAATAGTATATATAAATAAATTACATCCGATATTTAAAACGAATCATCTTCCCCAAGATACCAAAAATAGACGTCAGTTACAACGAAGGAGTAACGTACAACAACTATACTCCTATTTTCTAGGGGACGTTATAATAAAAAACTGACATATTTGAGATTTTTTCTTTGAATGCCACATGTCTATATTACTACAAAAATTTATGAAACATACTTAGAATATCTTGTAATCTATTTCATGCTAGAAATCTCTTCTTTTAAAGTTTCCATCCAAGCAGGTTGGTTTTCTCCAATGCTTTCAACCACTTCAGCTTTAACTTCTATCTTTTGTCGCTTGCTCCTTTTCCTCTTGACAGATCATGTATGGTGATCATCTGTGTACCCATTGATGATTAAATCTTTCATTATGGGATTTAATCTGACCTTTTTATCTATTTTTGGCTCTTCTGCAGGCTTCGTGTGAAATTTTGTTGCCAGTATTTGCATGGTAAGATTTTCTTCCTTTTTCACTGATAAATTTGTCATATTGTTGGAATATCCTGGTTCAATTGAGGTCGCTTGGTCTATCTCATCCATTATCTTTGGTTTTCTAGAAATCATGAGCTTATCTCCCTTAATTGTACATAAATTAGGAAGATGATTCAGTTTGTGATTACCCCATTCAGGAATGAAAAGTTAATCGCCCAAAACAGAGTAATGTTATCCATAATTTGAATGGCAATCATCATTGAGTGCCAATCATAGGTTACTGAAGAAATTAATAGAAAGGACTATGTCTTACCATGATAGGATATCAAATTTAAATGATGATCCTTCAAATTAGTTTTATGGCGGCGTTTACCCGAAGTCGCATGGATGAAAAGTACCCGAACAAATGTCTTGAGGTGATTTGACGGACCATGAACTTTCCCTTCCCACATGCAATCCTTGGATGTGATATATGTCTAATAATTTTCTGACACATGACATCGGGGTGAACTGGGGTGGTTTCCAACTTACCCTCTTTTCCCCCCAATATATATTTGGTGGCACCACGTGCCCTTGAAGAGAAATCACGATATTCTTATTGGCCCACCTCCAAGAGCTTAACCGATGTGCTATTTCTTCGTTGGATATGTCCTTCGACTGTTTATCGATGACACCCATGATATATGACCCATTGGGTCTTATTGACCTCTCCTTTCCACTATATTTAGTTGTGTCCGCTAGATATGGCATCGTCCGCTAGTCTATCGCTCCTCCATACCGATGTATCCTCCAGCTAAGTCCTGAGGCTGGGGCTCCACGTGAAAATTTTTATAGTGATAACACACTGGTGGAGAAGCCAATGCACCATAATGGTGTTCTATAGTGATATGGACACACACGAATAGTTATAGGAGTAAACAACCACCTAGTCTAGTCTCTTGGGTAGTTACGGGGGTGAACTTCCACCTAGTTGAGTTAACTAGTCTTTCAGTCTTTAGTGAACTGACTGAAACAAAGTGAAGTGAGGAGTAGATCAGGGAATCATGAGTAATGCACTATTTTGTTGATGATCCAAAGGAAAATCCAAATTAGTTGGCGACGATCCCAATATTTCATGGTGATAATACCAATGTGGCATCTAGACTCCACTCAACTGATCAAACTGAAGTGTGAACTGAAGAGAATATTCTCCCTAGAGGAATATTCTTCCCAAAATACAGGAGGCTGAATAATAACTAATAAACATAGGAAAAACATTAGGGAAAAGAAATCTTAGGTGTGTGTGAAGTAACTCCAACACCCCCCTGAACATCACTATTGTCAAAATAAAGAATGGGTCCAGACATTGAGGCCATGTTAAGTACCCAAATACAAAAGATACACTGAAATAAACGAGGAAAGAGAGAAAAACTAATGGGAAACCCCCCCCCCTCAAGGTACAATGTATGTAAAACGAGGAACTGGCAGTTTCTAGGAAACTGTGTCCTTCACTCTAAGATGACTTCACAGAGAATGGAACTTCTGCTCAATGAAGGTCTTGCTGAAGATGTTTGTAGTCTATTCTGCTGAAGGAAAAAAATGCAGGTTAATGATCCCCTTGTGTATTGAGTCACAGATGTAGTTGATGTGGATCTCGATGTGCTTCATCCTCTTCCTATGACCCAGATCTATCCAGAACTTCAGAGAACTCTTGTTGTCACACCAGATGACGATCAACCGACGAAACTGAATGCCCAACTCAATGAGAAAATGTTGTAGCCACACAACTTGAATGGTTATGTTAACTACCCCTCTGTACTCTGCCTCAACTGAAGATAGAGAAATAGTAGCCTGCTTCTCGCTCGACCAACAGATAGGCCTGGAACCAAGATTGAGTGAGTAACCAGATTTGGAATTGCGATTAATGCTATCGCCAGCCCAGTCAGAATCAATGAACCCGATGAGGTCCAATGTAGAGTCTATTGCATAATGAATCCCAAAGGTGATGGTTCCCTGTACATATAGAAGGATACGCTTTGCAACCTTCCAATGTAGCTCATGCAACTCCTGCATGAACCTGGAGATTGCTCCAACTTCATAGGAGAGTTTTGGTCTGGAGTGTGTGAGATACAAGAAGCTCCCCACTAGATGTATGTATAGTTTTATTTCAACTAGTGGAGTGCCCCCGCCATCCTCAAGTATGACTCCTGATAGGAAAGGATTCGGGATAGACTTGCATTCTATCATGTGAAATATCTCAAGGAGATCTCGTGCAGAATTGGCCCGAGATAGTTTTATTCCTGATGCATCATGGATAATCCTAAGTCCAAGGAAGAAATGTAGTGGACCCATGTCCATCATCAAGAACCTGTCATGTAGAATCCTCTTGATTGCACCAATCGTTGAATTCAATCAATCGATGATCAACAAATCATCATCATACATAACTATGAGTAGAAATGAATCACCATTCCTAGGCATGTAAACATTTGGTCTGATTTAAAATGTAAAAGTTTCTTTGACAGCAGGTAGGAGTCCATATTGGCATACCATGCCCTCGAAGCCTGCTTGAGGCAATAAAGATAATTATTCAGTCGACAGACCAAAGATGAATCTTGCATAAATCCCTGGGGCTCCTCCATATAGATCTCCTCAGAGAGATCATCATAAAGAAATTCATTCTTCACATCCATTTAATGGACTTCCAATCCCTTGGCTACCACAATGGCAAGCTCCAAATGTATGAAATCCATGTTCACTACTAGAGAGAAGGTCTCATCATAGTCAATTCCATGCACTTGTTGAAATCCTTTGGAAACTAGTCTGGCTTTGTATCTACTAATATGTCTATCTGTTTCACTCTTGGTCCTATAGACCCATTTGCACCTAAAAAGTTTCATTCCAGAAGGAAGGGGAATGAGATCCCAAGTCTAGTTTTCGAGGAAGGAGTTGTACTCCTTCTCCATGGTGGATTCCCAAAAGGGATTTCCAGCAGTCTCACCATAAGGCTATGGATCTCAATATTGAATCAAGAAAATATGCCTAGGTGGCAATGGTTCAGTGGAAGTGAGTGCAAGAGGAGGCTCCTCTAAATTAGATCGAGTCCTCCTAGTATCAACTGTATCACCAAAAATATCCCCTGCATCCTGAAGAGTATTTTGGGCTCACTTGGGCCTTTGCTCTGGCTTTGCATCTTCATCTGGATGCACTGAACCTGCATCTAACTGTACTGACTCTATATCAGGATTTTCTAAATCCTATGAATCATAAATCTCATCTAAAGAAGAGTCAACATGTGCATGCTCATCATCTCTGACAGGTGGAAGAACAAAAATGTATGCATGCAACTATTGAGGTACATGCTAGACACTTTCCTCGAATTGGAAACTTCGCTCAATGATGAGTCGGTCTAAGGAAAGATCAATAAGTCTATATCCCTTCACACCGTCAGGGTATCCAACAAATATACACTTTGTTATCTATGGATCAAGTTCCTTCCTCTTTTTAGTGGGAATCTGGGCCCATGCACGTGAACCGAAAATACGGAAGTGGGTCACTTCTGGTTTGAGGTCGCTCCAAGCCTCGTAGGGGGTCTTATCCTTGATAGATCTATGGGGAGATATTTTTTGGATGTAGGTTGCACAATTAAGTGCTTTGGCCCATAATCTTTGTGGAATTGACTTTGCATGTAGCATGCAAGATGCTATCTCTTTTAGAGATCTATTTTTTTGCTTAGCAACTCTGTTTTTCTGTGGCGTATAAGGAACCATGTGTTGCAACTGAATCCCTTCCTCATGACAAAGACTTTGTATCTCATGGTTGAAATAATCTCCCCTGTTATCAATTCAGATGACTTTGAATTTATTTCCTCACTATGTCTCAAAAAGGGATTTGAAATCTTTGAGGTGTTGAAAGACATTTGATTTTTTCTTGAGAAAAAAAATCCATGTGAAGCATGAGAAATCATCAACACAAATCAACACATACCTTGCTTTACTGGTTGATGGATGCGGAAAAGGGCCCATGAGGTCACTATGGATCTTATCAAGATTTATTTTTGGAATGAAATTAAATCAGATAAATTATGTTGAAATACTCATGAAAATTTCCATAAACAGAGAAATACAACAATACTTGATTTCTATTAATGAAAGAATTGTAAAGAGATTGTAAAAATACAAAGTGTAAGACTCGCTAGAATGGTGGAAAATTTATCTTTGAGAAGAGATGTGAAGGCTACGCTAATTCACCAGAAGATGATTACAATGAGGCTTTGAAGGCATTTTTATGATAAACAAGAATGCCAAAACCCTAGACATCCAAAAACGTAACCCTAGGAGATGAAACGCCAAAAGTCATGTCGGCCTAGTTTGGGTAAGTTAGTACATTAACTTCTCGGGGTCGTAACTTTTGCATACAATATCCGTTTTAGGCACATGATAGCCCGTTGGAAAGGTATTTTCAAGAACTATATGCATTACACCATTTAAATTTGACTCCATTTATAGTTTGATTGTGGTGAGAAAAAGAAAAAAAAACATTGTTTAAGGGCCCAAAATGGCCCTAGAAGTACAGCAAGATGTGCTGACATGAAAGCATACAAAATAAGCCAATTGGGTTAGGTGGGAGGCCACCAATATCTAGTTTGAAGATGTTTAGGGATTCATATAGCCCCAAAAGTGTAGAAACCATAATTACAAAGAACTACATAAGAACGTGTTGTACTAAAAAATGACAAGATGAGATACTTGGAACATGTGGGTGGCCACCAATATCCACCTGGATCAATCATGCCCCCTTATGAATCAATGGTCTCCATTGTGTTGAGTGCCCAGGGAAGAGGGGAAAGAATTTCCTGAATCTGAAGCTTGGTGAGTTGCATGCCTTGTTGGAGAAGTTGTATTTCTTGGTTTGTAGAAGACTATCACAAACATGTTGTTGGAGGGGTTGAATATGTTCCACCAACAAGTTGTCTCTGGGTTGGATGGGGCATTGTATAGGTACCATTGTAGGTGAAGAAACAATATCTTATTTCTATTTGACAATTGGTTTTTGCTAGATAGAAGGTGTAGAGGCTGTAGTGGTTTTAGTGGTCTTTTATACATCCTTTGAACAGACTATGAAGAGGATTAATTTTGAAGTATGAGAGATTACCTTGTAGTGTTGTTTTGGTGGAGTAGTAGTCGAAACAACCTCTGGTATTTTGTAGAGATGACCTACCAAAGTAATAATGACAATATGGGCTCTAGAATCATAGACAACATGACATTACCACATATATGGTTGGCCCAAAACAAAATGATAGACATCAAGAGGGGCAATATCACACACTACCTCATCCTTGAAGGGATGGATTCCATAGGATAGTCAACACTACTGGATGATGCGAAGATATCATCATTGGTGAAGCCACCCGATGTTGTATGGCTACGAGTGTGGTGTTGTCGACAAGCCCAACTATTTGATGACCTTAGTTGAGATGAGGTTCTTCTAGCTGATTTTATCAAAAATGAAATGCAATGGGGTCCCCTTCACCCACATCTGTGAATGGAAGAGGCACTCCCCCTCTTTAGGATCTACTATTTATTCTAGCTGAATTGTTGTGGTTTTGAAAGTAGCAGTGAGGTCTGCGTCAATGATCTGTATGTTTTCAATATTTTCTGGATCATATTCTGAATACGCGTTCATCTTGGTGTCTTTGACCTCTGCCACCAATGACTGTTTCAAGAGACATTCATCGGTGTTGTGCTAGGGGATTTTGTGGAAGTCACACCACTTCTCAGTGTCATTCTTTGTGTTTACTTTACCCTTTTTTTCATGTGTCTTGTACTGGTTGTCTATAGGTTGTTCGTTAGGGTCTCTTTTACCATGCTTTGGTTGTTGCATATTTGCAGACCCAAATTTCCATTTGTTATGGTGCCTAAAGTTTTGCTCGATTTTGATAGCATATCGATAGACAACTCCCAATGATGAGACGTTTAGGAAATACATTTCAGTTTGAATGTATCTATGTAGATCCCCATGGTATTTCATAACTAGATGTTTCTCGGAGTCTTTGATATCCAACTTGCTGCGTAATGTATGGAAAGTATTTGTGAACTCTGACACTGTCTGGCTCTCATATTGTCGCAGTGTGGTCCATCTCATGGACTGGTCTTCATAGTTATCAATGGGATAGTACTATTATTTGACCGTATCCACAAAAAAATCCCAAGTGGGCTCAACCCCATATATTCCAGATTCCTCTGTGGAACTTTTCTCCCAGTAGGTTTCCCACCAATGTTTGACATGGGTGAGAGCCTTGAGGAGTGCGAAGGTGATCTCTTTTCTTTCGATTTTTTTTTAACAGAGAAATAACCTTCTAATATATTTAACCATTTTTATAGGGCATCTACATCTATCTGACCTTCAAATATGGTAATATCAAAATTAACTTGTACCTTGAAGGGAGAGTTTCCTCCAAAATGGTCGCTTGATGAAGATGTGTCTGTTGCTATTGGAAGGCATTGAAGAATGTGTGAAATTTTTTTCATCATTTCGTCCCTCTGTCACATGAGAGCTTGCTCAAGAAGTAGGTGAATAGAAAATTCTCCTCTACTGTCTTTCTTTTCTGCTTCCATCAAGGGTTTTTTGGGTGTGCGAGAGTGATTTTACTAAAGAGACACAAATTCGAGACCCAACTGGCTATACTCGGACCTCGTTGGGGACATGCCCTAAAAAATGATTAAGAGCAGCGTTCTTTGATACCATTGATCCAAATTTGTTTTTAGAACAAAATGAAAGTAGAGAAATTACAATTAAATACTCATGAAAATTTCTAGAAACAGAGAAATACAACAATACTTGATTTCTATTATTGAAATAATTGTAAAGAGACTATAAAAATACAGAGTGCAAGACTCGCTAGAATGGTGGAAACTTTATCTTTGAGAAAATATGTGACGGCTATGCTCATTCACCAGAAGATGTTTACAATGAGGCTCTGAAGGCGTTTTTATGATAAACAAGAATGCCAAAACCTTAGACATCCAAAAAACTAACCCTAGGAGATGAAATGCCAGAAGTCACGTGGGCTCTATTTGGGTAATTTAGTACATTAACTTCCTAGGGTTGTAAATTTACATACGATCTTCGTTTTAGGAGCATGATAGCCTGTTGGAAAGGTATTTTCAAGAAATATGCATTGCTCTATCAAAATTTGACTCCGACTACAATTTGACTGCGAAGAGCCAAAAAAACATTGTTTAGGGGGCCAAAATGGCCCTAGAAGTACAACAAGATGTGCTGACATGAAAAAATACAAAATAAGCCAATTGGGTTAGGTGGGAGGCCGCCAGTATCCACCTGGAAGATGTGTAGGGATTCAGACATCCCCAAAAGTGTAGAACCTGAAATTACAAAGAAGTACAAAAGAACATGTTGTACTAAAAACTGATAAGAGGAGCTAGTTGGAACAGGTAGGTGGCCACCAATATCCACCTGAATCATGATGGTATATAAAGGAGGGGAAGCCTTTTGAGTCTTTCCTTTGTCAAATTTCTCTTAAGGGTTTTTTCCAAGAACACATCCCTCACAAATTACTTTGGAGAAGTGGATGTTGGGTAGACCTTCAATCATTCCCTTCTTTCTAAGTTGTTGCATATGTTGGAAATTTAAATTCCCAAACCTTTTGTGCCATATCCTACTTCTTTCATCAGCATGGGTAAGCAGTAATGAAGATTCTGGTTCAATAAATTTAGAAAATGTGTAAAGTCTATATTTATGATTTACCTCACCGATAGCAACCCTAGAATTGGTTTTCATATCATAGATATCCACTGCATTAGGTGTGAATATGACTCTATTTTCGGTGCCAAAATTTTTCATCTAATACATGGAGAGAAGATTGAAGGAAAGTTTGGGAACGTGCAACACATTCTCGAAGCTTCCATTTGTGAGTTCAATTCTTCCTTTGTCGGTGACCTCAACTGGAGAGTTGTTCCCCATCAAAATAGGATGACCTTTGCGTGCATCCAATGAATAATAGACTTATTTTATGGCATCCATGTGGTGTGATGCACCTGAATCTACGATCCAAGCATCGAGAGAGGAGTTGATGGCAATCAAGGCATGGATAGACTTGCCTTTCTAGGGATTTTGATCTTCTGGATTCCTCTTCTTGGCACCCTTGGAGATGCAATATCCAAGGTTGTTTTGCTGAAGTATTTGGGTCATTAGATATATATGTTTCTTCATACATGTAGATTCTGGATGTAATCCTTTATGGTAGTAAGTACATTTCTCCCATTTTCTTCCCTTTACACCTTTAGATATGGAGGCATCATTGAAGGGTTTTGAGTACCCTTCCTTCTTCATATTTTCATGTGCTTTCCTCTTTTCTTTATCTTTATATTTATGATATTGATGACCATTTCCATCTTGCACAATAAGTGCATGCGGCTTTGGGCCTTTGATTTTTCCCATATCGATGAGCTTGTTCTTATCTTGTGTTAGAAACTCAATAAAGGCCTCAAGAGAGGGCATCGTCTAGGTAGATCCAGAGGAGAATCTAACTGAATGAAATGTGGATACAAAAACTGAGTATTTTGGACCAAGTTTGGAGAGAATGGTGATTATCTGAAAATGGAATGAATATGTTTCCAATAGATCTTAAAAATGAAGAAGACTTATCTCTTTAAATTGCAAGTGTATAAAATGTATGTGTTTGGGTAATTGGATCAAGTTACTAACACATACATTTAGTGATTTTTACTTAAACACGAGAAACATATAAGACAGATAAAAGCCATCAACAATGAACACATAACACAGTAAATAATAAACAAGTTCACCCCTCTCTTAGGCTAGATCTCCTGGTCCATCTTTCCTTGGATCAATTTCATTATGCTTAAAAATTTATCTTACAATGCTAAGAATACAAAATGGATGGCTTCAATGGCTTCATAATGTCCAAAAACCCCTAGTTGGGATTTTTCGACACCTGGTTTGGCCAAAAAATGAAGAAGTTACACCTCCTAGAAGTTTTTCCCCTTCAAGATTGTTGTACCTGCTCACCAAAATGCACCCATTGCCAGACTAAACTGGCCTCTGTGTGTTTTTTGCTCCAAAACCCAGCACCTGCAACGGTTCCTGCAAATTGGTCGAAATTGTAGGACCATTCGTGCCGACCCCCAAACCTCGACAGAGAACTCGGTCGTATGGCCCCATGTGGCCAACGAACTAAAAGTCACATGGTCCAATGGTTAGCTCCTACACGCTTGGGTGTGAGGTCACATGGTGTAATACCTTTGACCGGGGGCTAACATCTTTGTTGTGAAAATTTCATGCACCAAGTGTAAGAAATGGGCATATGGTATGGCCATATGGAACATGCCCCGCACCCATTAGGGTCTAACACTGCAATATTCCCACATGAACTAATATATGTTGAGCTATTTGCAACATGGGAATATGGTTAAGAACTGTGCACCAACAAATAAAATAATTGGTTACAAGGTATAGGCCGTATGCAATTAAAAGGACCGCGGGTTGGGGCCTAGCCCCAACCCTTTAATCCTCTAACCAAATACACATTTCAATTCAAATATTAAGTTTAGACTATAGGAGTTAAGTACTACCATGGGCAGGTTGGTAGCCTTGCCCTACCAAGACTCTTCCTCACATTTGGAAGTCACAGGTTCGACTCCTATGTAGTCACAAACGTTTTCCACTATAAACCAACTGAGGGGTGCCACGTGGTAGCCCACTATTGGACCACATGGCACCATTACATTCACCTACAAGATGAAACTTAACAATTCACCCACATATACAAACACCTACCCATTCATCATGCCAACATACCTGCCACATCAATGTATGGTCGTACGGATTGTACGATCAACGACCACGTTAGCATTGTATGGACTATACAGTTAGAAATTTTTTTCCATGTTTGGAAAAATGAACAGAACATGATATATTGCTCATATGACGTCTGTTTGAGCTCATTTAATTTTATTTGGGTTCGTAATGACGAGGCTTGCACACATGTCCGATTTGAAGTGATCCTAATCACTTTAATGTTTGAGCAAAATTTGATCCCCTCGATCACACCTCCCCATTGGGAAGCTTTTGGACCTCTAAAAGACTATTTCTAGTCAATATGTAGATGAGGGTGCAATTCCTCCACCTTTGCAATCTCAATACATCCAACCTTGCTTGGATTGGTGCTTTTGAGACCAATACGAAACTTGTCATACCTTGTTGTGTACTTGGCTTGGCTCTTTCTCAACTGTTCTTGAACGGTTAGCTGCACAAATTGAATTGGTTCAATGAACTTCTTGGCCTGGTTATAAGCAAGCTAAAAGTAATGTAGATGCTCATCCCAAAACTTAGGATTCTTTCTTTACAATCTAGCGACTATCTTTCCCATACCAAAATGGCCAACAACAAGAGAAGAATGTACTTCCATTATCATGTTGACTCTTTCACCCCGTGAAAAACATAGCTTGCCAAGATACAAAAGTTTACCATGTACATAGGAATCCAATTCCTCAACTTGGTTAGTGTTGGACACACCTACCACACTTATAGGGGGGGGTGAATGAGTGTGGGGCTCTTTTTCCCAAAACTTCCCTCTTCACATAAAAATCCTTAGTTAACATTCAACATTTATTCATTACCCATTGTTGTCATTTATAACTAGTTAGATGTGAACATATATCAGCAACAAATATCATCAATAAGTCATCACCACAAAGAACACAAGATGTATGTACAATTTTTCTTTTTATTATGGACAACAATCTGGGGTTTATCAGCAACAACTGAATAGAGTACAACTCCACAAGAGCACCAGCTCTATAATGCAAGACTCAACTTACACCCTAAGCACCAACTGAGATGAGGCAACAATCCTCAACAGATATCAATCTGACAACAGGTACCTGACCTATCGGTAGTGCAACCTGCATGTGTACGCACCCTGGCTCACTACAATCCACGTGTGCATGTAGGCAATGTATAATGCAACATGTGTATGCTTCTAAGCAACTAGGGTTTTTCTTTGCTTCACATGCTCAGATCCTCTACAACCTCCAATCACTTTCTCTTCTGTCTTCCACTGTCCAAACTGACCAACAGTCAGTCACAACATCTCCAGGGTCTCCAATAGCTTTCTCATGCTCCACAATAGATCAATATGAATGCTATCTCAAACATGTATAAGCATCTAGTATACCATAGAAATCATATCACCACTGAATCACAATGAGTATTGATCGCTCCATCAACCAAATCAACCAAATTGAACCACATCATAGAATCCATACCAAGAATTCCCTAAGCATTCCCATCACATCAAACAATAGTATTCATAAAGACAATAATGTGATCATACCAGTGTCTCATTGATATATCTAAGGCCATAGAATGTAGATCTGGAACCTACCTAATCATCCAAAATCTTGGCACCATCTCAAACAAAAGTCTTCATCATTTTGTCCACCATACGCTCCCTGTCTTCAGACATCCCACGTATACCTTAATGCATACGCACCCTAAGCACAGACAACCCGTGTATACCTCAGAAACTAGGGTTTCTGAAGTTTCAGGAATTTTTTCGTCAAGATCTCTGACATTGCCGAAACTTTGATGCATCCATGAGATCCTCCTCTTGCTCTCTTCCTCAGAATAGATCTTCAATCATGCTCAATATATCCACACCAATAATTCTCAAGAAGCTTTCCATCAATACTCCAAAAGATATTCAAAATAAGCTCTCCATTGATCCACAAAAGGGATTCTAACCAAATGTACATTTCACAAGAGAACCTAGCTTCTTATTTATACTTTCATCTTCTAGGTCACTTAACCCATTTCTAGGTCATTTAACCTATTTTACTTATTTTAGGGTTAACCACTTTCCATGAATAGAAATTTCTCCAATACTTTATCATTTAAATATTCCTTCTTGATTTTGTCACTTTACTTTATCATTTAAATAATCCATCTTGATTTTTTCACTTTACTTTATCATTTAAATAATGATTTATTCTTTTCAAGCACTTTGATTTCTTTGACCTTGGGGGCTTCAAGACTTCATATGGGGGTCCTTCAACTTCATACGGCTATAACTCTCAAACCGTGATGATTTATGTGACATTCCACATACCACCAGAAATGACATGACAAGAACTGTCCATCTAGGATAGTTTCACCAACAAATTCATTGATCTTCATCTCATTATTCCACATACAAGCATTGGTCCTCCAACCATTCTTCTAGGATAGCTCAATCCGTAAATAGTCTTCCCTTGAGGGCTTTCACCATAAGGGGACCACTTTGGAGTTCATCCATTTGTGCACCTTATCAATCATGATAAGACAATAATGAGTTATCTTTTCATCAAACAAACTATGAATCATCATGTATCAATGACAACTCATTGATCCATCTTCATCTATGCATCATATCAATGATCAATGTTTATCAATTGGTTTCCACTTTGACATCTATCATTCTCATCAAGGATAATTCATTTACATTGTTCATCAATCATCAATCAATCAAGCCTATCAAACAATCCATCACTTGACATCAATCAATGGCATCAATCAATCAAACCATTTACATATGATCCAACAATCTCCCAAATAATTAAACCATTGGCATCAATGACAACATGATCCAACAATATCCCCCTTTGGCATTGATGGTAATACCAACATTGATGTCAACACCAATTACCAATTATTGATGTGAACATGTAGATAAGGGATGATCTACATCAATAGTCAATGTGACTATCTCTTCCCATCAATAAACATCAATCACATCAATGTGATTAACTCTCCCCCTTTGACATCAATGGAAAAGGCCCATTCTCCTCTTGGGGATGCTCCCCCTACTTGCGTTCTCCTTGGGGCTACTTCCCCTATCTGAAAGCCTTTGATCTTTCCTTGAATAATCTATCCCCTTTTGAACAAGGGATATCAATCTGATGTAATGCTGAATATACATCGAACATACTCCCCCTGTGACCATTGCTCCTCCTGGAATTATGCCTCTATGCTCTTTATTCAAATATAGGGCTCTTTTCTAGGTATGCATCTGATAAATATCTCCTCCTAGAATCATGGGAAGAAGAATTAATCCCCCTAAGGGTATGCCTCCCCCTATCTTCTCTACAAGATGAACAATATGCTACCATATGATGTTCCTTGGACCTGTTCATGCATCAAACTTGTGCCATACCATACATCATGAAACGAAATATATGTCATCAATGAAATAGAGAATCATGAACAATATATCAACCAAGTACATCATGTACCAAAATGTGCCCACCATGCACAACACCCGTGTACATCAACCATTTACATCAACAATGTGCCAAAAGATATCATCCATGAAATGTATCCACCATATGCCAACATGTGCATCTACCAATATGCCAACATTTTCATCTATCAATATGCTAAACAAATACCATCCATGAGTGTACCATCATGCATCATTACTTGCACCAAGCAAGTATATCAACCATGCATCAATAATCTAAGACTCCTCAATGATGTACAACATGACTATCAACTCGCCAACTACATGTCTCAATGTGTATCCCATCCACATGTAAAAATGCATGCACCATGATATCCAACAATACCATATGCTTCCAATAATACATCATAAGATATATCAATGAAACTTCAATTATGTACCAGCCATGTACCCCAATAGATTATTTTACATAATCCAATAGATGATCATTTGATCAACATCAATCCATACTCATGGGTTAGTGCCATGCACCCAAGATTTATTTTATATCATAACCTTGCGTGATCTAACTTAGAACCATGAAAACCTGCAGCAAATAGTGTCAGAACCTGCAATAAACAATGTCAGACCCTGCAACACAGAGTTATACCATCACATCAAGATGCAACCCATGTGAATTTCCTTTCTCCCAAGGCTTTACTACATATATGCGGCCTACTGCACAATAGAGCACGTGTGTACGTGACCTATGCAAGGTCAGCTAGCGTATGTACATGACTGTCATCACTGTCACCCACGTATGCCTCAATAGATGTCTTACTTAAAATTCCCTTTAGTCTTCCATTTTGTTCTGGCTGCTCTGTTTTCTTCACCCACTTCTATAGATGACCCTTCTCCTCAGAACTTGAGCTCTGAGCATCCATCTTTTCAAATATGTCTCTCTTTCTTACTTCATTCCTTCTTCTAGCCATGCTATTTGAGGTCCTCATCATGGACTTTCTTCTTGTGTTCCAACACTCCTGGGATTTGTGGCCAAATCCACTACAGTTGTAGCATCTCATGGAGTTACAATGAACAACAATATGTCCTACTTGATCACATCTCCAACACCTTGTGGTGTTATAGAATCTTCCATTATATCTCCTTTCATAAGATCTACATTCAAAAGCTTTGTGACCATATCCATTACATGAATAACAATGCCCATGAAAAATACTTTCATACCTTTGCTACGGTGTCCCAAAAGTAGCTTCTTGATGCCTTCCTTTCTTTGTTCTCTTGAAATCTTCTTTGTCCTATCTAGATGGTTGTTTTGCAACATTGTCTTCCTTCTTTGATGGACTTGCCTCATGCTTCTTTAAGGTGCTGGCTTCAGCATGTGTATCTTCTCCTTTCTATCCAAGACCTGATTTATCACATGATGACCTTTGACTTTCCAAGATCTCATTCAAGATTCGTGAGCTATTCAAGAATTTGTTTGACTTTTATATCTTCTTTCTAAGGTCAAAAATTTCATCTTCTAGCTTACAACATGACTCTTCCTTTTCATTTATTTTAATCATCAATAGTTCCTCTATTCTTTTGGATTCTTCAATTTGGGTCTTGAGATGGACAATGGTTTCAAAACTTTTTCTAATCTTATCATCTGCATTTATATCTTCTTTTCCATTCTTTAGTCTTGTGATATCTTCTTCCTTTTCTTCTAATTTATAACTCTCTTCTTGTTCTTTGAGCATTCCCTTTAACTTCAAGATGTACCTTTGATTCCTCCTAAGAAACTTCTTAGTATTATCCGAAAGATAGTTATAGTGTGTATAAAAATGATCACTCCTATACATGTATAAACCCTCTTCAATTTCCTTTTGAAGTTCTAATAGATTTTGTTCCATTCTTTCCATGGGATAACTATCATCAAACTTTACACAAACTATTTCTAGATCATCTTCTTCACTTGAGAAAAATTCAACATCATCACACTTTGAATCATTGCAATCAAGAGTCTTGGGAGATTCTTTACCTTCATTATATTCTTTCTTTCCAACTCCATCACATGATTTTTTGCCTTCATTTGAAATGTCTTCAAGATCTTCCTTTGTGCTATCATCACTTGAAATTTTTTCAAAATCACATTTAGAAACAATGCATTCAAGATTTTTTCATGATTATTTACCTTTGATGATCTTGATGGAGTGGTCTTCAATTTCTTCCTTCTCCTTCTTGTTTTGGTATGTCTCCTCTAGCTTTAGCCATAGATCCTTGGTGGAAGTGCATTGTCCCATGCTCTCTTTGATAGGGCTTGAGAGTCCACTAAGAATGATCTTGAGAGCCAATGCATCATTCTTATTTCCTTCCCTTTGAGCTGCAAACTTTGGCTTGTTCTTCAATGGAACTAATCCACCAATGGTTGCCTTCCAAGTAGTTGCTCCCATTGTCTTCAAATATAGTCTCATCTCTATTCTCCAAGTAGAATAGTCTTCCTCATCAAGGATTGGAACTTCATCATCCATCTGTGTGTCTATGGATCTCCTTCAAGCTTGTTAAGGCTTGTAGTGATGGCCCGCTCTGATACCAATTGTTGGACACACCTACCACACTTAGAGGGGGGGTGAATGAGTGTGGGGCTCTTTTTCCCAAATCTTCCCTCTTCACATAAAACTCCTTAGTTAACATTCAAAATTTATTCATTACCCATTGTTGTCATTTATAACCAGTTAGATGTGAACATATATCAATAGCATATATCAACAACACATATCATCAATAAGTCATCACCAAAAGGAACACAAAGAACACAATATGTATGTACAATTTTTCTTTTTATTATGGACAACAATCCAGGGTTTATCAACAACAACTGAATATAGTACAACTCCACAAGAGAACCGACTCTATAATGCAAGACTCAACTTACACCCTCAACACCAACTGAGATGAGGCAACGATCCTCAACAGATATCAATTTGTCAACATGTACGTGACCTGTCAGTAGTGCAGTCGGTGTGTGTACATGCCCTGGCTCACTACAACCCGCGTGTGCATGTGACCGGTGTATAATGAAACATGCATATGCTTCTGAGAAACTAGGGTTTTTCTTTACTTCACATGCTTAGATCCTCTGCAACCTCCAATCGATTTCTCTTCTATCTTCTACTGTCCAAACTGACCAACATTCAGTCACAACATCTCCAAGCTCTCCAATAGCTTTCTCATGCTCCACAATAGATCAATATGAATTCTATCTCAAACATGTATAAGCATGTAGTATACCATAGCAATCATATCACCACTGAATCACAATGAGTATTGATAACTCCATCAACCAAATCAACCAAAATGAACCACATCATAGAAGCCATACCAAGAATTCCCTAAGCATTCCCATCACATCAAACAATAGTATTCATAAAAACAATAATGTAATCATACCAGTGTCTCAGCGAGATCTAAGGCCATAGAATGCAGATCTGGAACCTGCCTAATCATCCAAAATCTTGGCACCATCTAAAACACAATTCTTCACCATTTTATCCACCATACACTCCTTGTCTTTAGACAACCCACGCATACCTTAATGCATATGCACCCTAAGCACAGACAACCCATGTATACCTCAGAAACTAGGGTTTATGAAGTTCTGAGAATTTTGTCGTCAATATCTTCGACATTGCCGAAACTTTGATGCGTCCATCAGATCCTCCTCTCTCTCTCTTCTTCAGAACAGATATTCAATCATGCTCAATAGATCCACACCAATAATGCTCAAGAATATCTCCATCAATAATCCAAAAGATATTCACAAGAAGCTCTCCATTGATCCACAAAAGGGATTCTCACCAAATGTACATTTCACAAGAGATCCTAACTTCTTATTTATACTTTCATCTTCTAGGTCACTTAACCCATTTCTAGGTCATTTAACCTATTTTCCTTATTTTAGGGTTAACCACTTTCCATGAATAGAAAGTTCTCCAATACTTTATCATTTAAATATTCCTTCTTGATTTTGTCACTTTACTTTATCATTTAAATAATCCATCTTGATTTTGTCACTTTACTTTATCATTTAAATAATGATTTATTCTTTTCAAGCACTTTGACTTCTTTAACCTTGGGGGCTTCAAGCCTTCATATGGGGGTCCTTCAACTTCATAACGCCATAACTCTCAAACCGTGAGGAGTTATGTGACATTCCACATACCACCAAAAATGAGATGACAAGCACTATCCATCTAGGATAGTTTCACCAACAACTTCATTGATATTCATCTCATTATTCCACATACAAGCATGGGTACTCCAACCATTCTTCTAGGATAACTCAATCCGTAAAGCGTCTTCCCGTGAGGGCTTTCACCATAAGGGGACCACTTTGGAGTTCATCCATTTGTGCACCTTATCAATCATGGTAAGACAATAATGAGTTATCTTTTCATCAAACAAACTATGCATCATCTTGTATCAATGACAACTCATTGATCCATCTTCATCTATGCATCATATCAATGATCTATCTTTATTGATTGGTTTCCACTTTGACATCTATCATTCTCATCAAGGATAATTCATTTACATTGTTCATCAATCATCAATCAATCAAGCCTATCAAACAATCCATCACTTGACATCAATCAATCAAACCATTTACATATGATCCAACAATATCCCAAATAATCAAACCATTGCCATCAATGACAACATGATCCAACAGTTAGAACGACATAAAGTTGCATAAAAATATTTGAAATCAACATCTATAGCATACTGTGCCTAATAGCTCTCATGCATGATAAGATTATGTTTGTAAATAACTAAAGCACTAGCAATAGGCCTAGTAAGCATATCGACAACTTTATCATAAAAGTCTTTCTTATACCTTATCACCAAGTCGAAAACATAACTTGTAAAGGAATGCAATGGAGCTTGCTTTGATGTCAAATCTTTCTTCCCTATGTCTCCTTCAACAATCATATCTGTAGTCTTGTTCAAGGCTCTGAAATCTACCCACATATGCCACCTACAATCTTTCTTTGGTACCAAACCAATTGGTGACCTGCATGGCGAATTGCTTAGTTTGATGACCCCTTTTTCAAGCAACTCTTGGGATTGTTTTCCGATTTAACCATTCTCCATGTTTAACATCCTGCACATGTCAATGTTTGGAAGATAACCTCCTTGCTGCAATAGAATCTCTTGTTGGATACCACTTCTAGGAGGAAATCCCCTTGGTTCCTAAAACATGTCAACATTTTTGTTAACAACCTCATGCAAATCAGATTGTAACTTTGCATCACATACTTTAAGAACTTGTTCTTCCTCGTTGTCTTTGGGTTTAGTCATCAAAAGTACAAGGTTCTTACTAGCATTGACTAGTCTCTTCATTTGTCCATCATTTGTAAGTGACAAATTCATCTTCTTTGTGTGTGCTCTAACAATGCACTGAACTCCATTTTTAAATAAATGATACTTGTTCTCATGATGATGAAAAACGACTCTCATATCATATAAGTATGGGATTCCAAACACAATACCACAAATATCCAATGGAATAACATCAAACTCTACCTAATCTATATAGTTTGCTGTGATGGAAAATCTGAGTTTACACCTTTTTGTAACATGCAATTTGGCATTGTCACATATCCAACCTAAAGGGTGTGGTTTAGGATGAGGAGTAGTTTCCAAATATAGTTTCTTGACAATGCCTTCAGAAATAAGGTTTTCTTTTGATCCTGTATCAAAAAGAGTATCTATCTTGGTATGTTTTGAAATTACCCTTATGTGGAAAAGCTCTATCCTTTCTTTTTCATGTTGAGTTTCATTGATGGCAGAATTTGAAGAACTAGTGTTTGCAATAGAATTCTTACCTTGTAAACCCATGGCTATGATTTTCATTTCATCTTCTGAATCAAATCCTAATTTTGGTTGTACAGTTGTAACAGTGTTTGGTTTCTCTTTGTTGTTGAACTTTTTGGGTCTCTTTTCAGGATGAAGTTTCCAACAATGGTCTTCATCATGGCCATCCTTTGAACAATGTTTAAATGAGAGTTTCTCTCTCTCTTTCTTTACTGAATCATTTTTCTTTCCATTTCTTTCAAACTTCCTCTTTCCCTTGTCTCCATTAAAATACTTCTTGTTGCCCTCTTAAGGTTCATTCCTTCCTCTTTCCTCTAAATGATTAGCCTGCACACATACTTCATCTAAATTTGAAGGATTAAACATAAGTATTGTATGCCTCAAGTAGCTATGAAAACCTCCAATGTATTTGAGCAAAGTATCTTGTGAAGACAAATCTACACCCAAAACCAAGGCTCTTGTCCTAAATTCTTGAGTGAAACTTTGCACATCTTTCCCTTTGGCTTGCATAAAGTTTTTCCAATCCATAATAGCTTTCTGCATGTATGCTAATGGATAAAATTTCCTTTTAATTGAAACAATAAAATCATTCCAAGAGGATAAAACTTTACCATGTTTCTTCATTTCCTGTTCAGTTTTGGCTTCCCACCAAATGAGTGTTGCATTGTCCAATCTTAAAGAAGCAAGTTGAATCTTAGTTTCATCATTTGTGATTCTTTGTATCCTACAATACACTTAATGACAAATACAGTTATCTAATTTCTCAAAATTTACCTCTCCATTGTACATAGGAAATTCAAACTTAATATCAAGATTAAGCAAAGGAGTTTGTAAAGGCGTTTTACCATGCTGTTTTGGATAATTTGGAGGTGATTTTGAAATGGTGGTGTTAGCTCCCAAAATGAATCCGTCACTATGGTTGCATTTTGTGGTTGATAGCATGGCTATTGGTAGTTTTCTCAATTTTGGTTTTGAGTTTTTCTAGTAGCAAGACTTAGGTTTTGATTTTTGTCTTAGAAATAAGACGACCCATAAAGGTCTTCTCTTTAAAATTTTCATAAAATGCTTTCAACAGCTAACGCATGTTTTAAATATGATGGTTAGCTGGTGAAAACGGTGATTTTCAACAGCTAAGGAGCATTTCTCACGGGTCCTTAGCTGGTGAAAGCGACGATTTTCAACAGTCGAGGAGCATTTCTGACGGGCCATTAGCTGGTGAAAGCGGGGATCACATGTGTTTTATCCATGTTTTAAAAAATCAAATGATGACACGCTCATCCCACGTCATGCAATCATTATGATGCGCTGGTGAAAGTGGATAATGATGGAGACTCGGGTTTGCACATCTAAATCGGATTGCAAAGCGGATCTCATTCAGTAATACATGCTTCACAATCATGGCGTCGGAAATGGAGAATTTGAATCCATCATCACAGGTGCAGGAGCAGTACGACTTGGCTGGTGACATCAAATCGGCCCATCGTTTCCCCAACACGCATCACCCACAAATGTATGCTAAGATTTCAGTGTTGAAAGATAGAGCCGAGTGTTTTCACCAGCACAAGACCTCGGCCCGAACAACAAATTGCAGTGTTTGGTGTGTGAAATCATTTTGGGTTTTGAATTGCAAATGGCAAGGAGACGTAGTGGTTCATTGTTGAGAAAAGAATTGGACAGTCTGTCCTTTCTACAGGTGCATCCAAAAGTGAAAAAATACTTTTCAAATGCAGGTTGCATGCAATATGTCGAAAGGCTACAGAATGGTTGTCACCAATCAACAACAGAGGCTTTTTCTAAAACATTTGACGGAAATAAAGCCTGTGTTGGGTCCTTAGAAATCATCGTGGATGAATCTACCATCGCTGCAGCGACCAACTTACCAAGATCGGGCCAGAGTTGGTTCAAAACGACTGCTACCAAAAACTTAAATTTCAGAGCATATTTGAAGGAAGAATTCAGACATAATGCATGGAAGAAGAGCATGCCAGTTTCCCATTTAGAAGATGAGTGGCAGGATTTGTTTAAGGGCATCCAAATCTACATAACTGATGTTATATCATTTCAAGCTCTTAGACCATTTCATAGGTAAAACTCTCCTAAATCTACCTTTCTTCTTGCACAAGAGCTTAACTAAAATCTCTAAAAAGATTAGAGCTGAACCTCTAAGTATGAAGAACACTCTTTGCCACTTTGGCCTTATTAAATTGATAATTCTGGAGTAGCTAAGACAAAAGGGAAGGACCTGGAAACATTTTCTTTTTTGGGAGGGCTTTAAAACTCAAACTCAGCCCATGAATGAATAGAGGAAATATGGAAAGAGGCAATTGACTCCTCAAAGCAACTCAAGGAAGAGGAGAACCATTCCAAGACCTCCAGAAGATAGAATCTCTGGTGTGAAATCGCACAAGTCAAAGAACAAATTGAATTTTGAAACTACTACAGAGCAGCCTACAGAAAGGAGAACAGACATTTTAAACCTTCCATACACAGACTCAGAACCAGAGCAAGAAGATGAGAGCCCTGCCATCAAAAGTCATGAACATTCCATTGAGTTTGCACAGAATTGTGAGACCTTTACTCACACCGAGGAAGGGGAAACTTCAAAGAGAACTAAGTCGAAGAAAACACAGAAAATCAAGCAACTCAAAGAAGTGATCGCTCAACAGGAGGTCTTAGAGAGAGTAATAAAGGAAAGATAAAAGAAGTTGTCTGATAATTTTGCAGAAACAAATGTTGCATTTGAAAAGTTGGCTCGTGAAAGTGTCAAGGAAAAGAAGAGGAAACAGAAAATAACCAAATACTATAACAGTCTATGGTGGCTAGCAAAGTGCCTTAAAAGGAAAATCAGAAAATTGAAGCAAAAGAAAAAGTCACACCCAGATTTGCAAGTGCTTTCTCAGGTTGCTGTGAACATGAAAGGGTATAAAGCAGAGACACATTGAGTTTTTGATGGAATCACAGTTTTGGAGGTGAAAGTTCATTTTGGTCTAAGGCAGAGCTTTCACTAGCGCACAACGCAATTTTATGACCAGTTAGCTGGTAAAAGGTAGTGCTTTCACCAGCTAACCAGCGAGTCATAAGGCGAGTTAGCTGGTGAAAGAAGAAAAAGAATTTTTGAAAGCTAAGGATGGAGCAGGTCATTTTTGACAGGATTTAAAGAGGTTCCAGAGTATTAAAGAAATAACAACTTGATCGAAAAAGACTCTGCATCAGAGATTCATGGGATTTTTTGAGAATCACATGCTAAACTGATTTCCTAAAGTATTGACTATGAACACTGAAGAAATCTAGCTACCAAGACAGGTGCCTTTGCCATGTTTCATAACATCACAGATTCCAGGAGCTGAAGAATACAGATGTCAAATTTTGAGATTGAAGACAATTCGAATGCTAGTTTAGTCATTAAGTATTTGTTATCAAGTTGCTTAGTTAATTTGAATTTCTATTTTTAGATACAGATCCAAGTTTTTAGGATCTTAAAAACTGATTGTAAAAGGCTATAAATGCCTATCTTTTCTAAGAGATAAGGGTTCAAACTGGGATACATTTTTGTGCTATTGTATAGACTCTTTTGATATAATAAAATTGCAGTCCCCTTTCGCTTTCAATATCATAAATATCCATGTTTCCATTTCTATACTTCATTTCAGTTTATTTTAGCTTATGAAGACTGTTATCTCTTTATTGAGCTCATAGATTTGAATTGAAGGATTTTCTCTCTGTCTTGTATTGAGCCTTACACCCAACTGTATTTGGAAATCAAGATTAGTGTTCCTCATTCCCCCTTTCAAATTACTTGATCTGATTATTGTTTCCTGAAATCACTATCTCTTTAGAAGTATGATGAGTTGTCTATTACAGTGATCTTTAAAGACCCCATTGTTCCAAGCATATCTACACATTATTTTGAGTTACCAAGCATCCTTAGACTACAACCATAAGGAGTTTCTTGGAGTGATAACAGGTGGAAGAGGTGGAATATGGAGGTGAAGGAGGTGGAGAATCACCACTCCCTCCAATTCCCTTTGACGTTTTATCACCACTGTCTCCATTTCCCTTTGGAGGGTTGGAGATTTCACCTTTCAATCTTGCATTCCTTTCATTGGTCCTAAGGTCTGCACCTGAATGCTAAAGGGAAACTCTAGGCCACCTATCAGTTTAGAATGATTGTTTCCTTTAATTTTTTTTGGTTGGTCAGAGGGTTATTCTATCAAGACAAAGGCAAGGTTGGGCTGGAAAAATGATATGGATGAGGGTCCTCCTTGGCTGGTGGCACACTAATGACAGACTAGTGAAATAATAGAAAACAAAGGGAAACAAAAAACTACTCAATGAATAATCTGCTGCAAGAAAGTTCAATACTTAAAATATCATTTCAATACATTAAATGTGTATCAAGACAAAATTACTCCTTCAGGTTGCGATAAAAGAAAATATTCACCAAGGATTAGTTGTTTTCATAGTTTGAATATCAATAAACACAAGTTACACAATAGCTAAAAGGAATGACATGTACTTTTCACAAATAAAAAACTGCATTCAAGATAAGATAAAAATACATGAGTATGTTCACCAGGTAGAGAGCTTTAATCCATGCATAAAATAGGTTCAACCAGTCTGATGTAGTGCTATTCTTTCCCAAAATATACGACCCTCAAAAAATTCAAAGACCCCCTATTTAACATAGTTGCATAGGTTCTCGTCCTTAGGGGACTAAGACCTAATTTTAGGTAACTGTTCGTAAAACAAATTATTAACTTGTCTATGACACTGGACTTAGTCAACAAGAGTTATTCTTATCACAAACAAAATACCACTCTTGTCTCTAATCTAAGAAAATGATGGAATTAATCAACTAAAAACTACTACTGTCTTTGAGATAGAACTGATGCATGCATTGGAGGAACTGGATTGACAAAAATAGGCCTTGGAGTGACAGAAAATAGCTTCGTGTTGAGTAATGGCATGCCTACAAGCTGTTGGAGGCCACTAGAGACAACTAGTTGCATGAAGATATCTCTTGCTTGAGGGAGAGGCAATCTACTAAAGTGTTCTGGAGCTATTCTGCATCGACCTAAGACTGAGACTTAGCTCTGTGTTTGTGTCTGAGATTTCAGAAGCTAAGTGCACTCTGTCTCGACTATAATTGTCCCTTCTGCCCTATTTCTATGTGATGAATTAGCTGTGAACAGGAAAACGTGGAGGTGGG
Source organism: Picea engelmannii (assembly GCA_009831015.1). Lineage (NCBI taxonomy): Eukaryota > Viridiplantae > Streptophyta > Pinopsida > Pinales > Pinaceae > Picea > Picea engelmannii. The sequence continues at coordinate 197,698 of ML783983.1, forward strand.
CATCCCATAGGAAGATAGGGTGCGTTAAGGTGGATGGTGTGGATGTAGATGAAGTGAAGGTGAGTGGATGTGACATGGTGACCTGATGTCATTTAAGCACGTTATTGTGGAAGTAGTTGAGGGTGGTTTGGGTACACACTGCTCTGGTCCCCGCAATCCCCCAAAAGATGCCACATACGCTTCCAACAATGCCATGGTTCCAATTGTGGGACCACTTTGGAAAATTAACGTTCGAGTAGTTTACATCCCTGCTATGAAGCGTGGTCATTGATCTTATTGGAATCTATGATCTGGGTGATATTTACCTTCTGCGAGGATCAACAGTTCTTTTTTATTTGAGATCAATGGTCCGTTATCACTTCAAGAATTCAGGCTTCAGGCCTTTTCAATACATATATCTTACCATCCTCCCAAGTGTCTCATTTCCGAAGTGAGGGATCTTCCTCCATGTGGTCTCTGGGTCTGGATGGTCCAAATTCACTTCAGGAGTTTGGGCTTCGGGATTTTGTGTCTCCTTGCTCGTGCAATCCTCCAAATGTCATATATCGAAAGAGAGAGATTTGTCACCGCGTGTCCTTGCTGAAGGACGATTCGAATTCACTTCGGGACTTCGGGTGTTCGGGCTTTAGGAGTGTTTGATTGTGAGGCATGAATTTCTCCCAGAGTAGTACGAGCTGCGAAGTGACCTGGTGGCCTGATGTCATATGATTTCATGACTGCTAATGTGTCATGGAAATAAGGGTGAAACGTGTCACGTAGAAATGGGCAAATGACACAACCAAATGACCTGGAATGAGTGTCATGTGTCATGACAGATGAGTGTGCTAGTTTCATGACTGATGAGTGCCACGTGCTTCGGTACTTCGGTCTTCAGAAGTTTTGGACTGTGAGACATGAATTTCTCCCGAGGTAGTACGGGCCCGAAGTGATGTGGCAGTATCTCGTTACTTCGGGACTTCAAAAATTTGACACTTTAGATAATTCTTTCTCTAGTGCTTCGCAAATCTCCTAGAGTGCTAAGTCTCTGAAGTGAAGGATATTCCTCCACGTGTCCTCGTTGATGGATGGTCAAGATTCAATTCAGGACTTCAGAACTTCGGCTCTTCGGGACTTTGGGTAATTCTTGATGTTAAACCCCGCACGATTCTGGACCCCTAAATGGATGAGAGTCATTGATCTGATTGGCCTGATGGATCTCCATCGTCAAAAGTTAACATGTTTGTTCCCACTATTTTAGCCCATAATTGACCGCTTTGGATTGTTGCATTGTGTGCACAGGCATTTACTGTGCATATAAGAAAGCTTGGTCGACCTGATGTGAGCTCAATCAATGGAAACCATGATGACAAGAATTTTGAACCAAATACAACATGCATTTAATCCATCCAGAAAAAAATAAAAACATTGCGCAAAGAATCATTCAAGCAAGCCAATAGAGAAAACCAAGATATTGAATAGATGGGAAACCAAATTTATCAACCAGAAGAGGAAAAATTTGATGAAAGCATGGGGAAAAGAGAGAGGAGAGGCAAGGGTGCAAACCTAGGTTACAACACCTTTCATCAAACAAAACTTTTACCATCTCATCCATATAAAAGAAATATTTCTTGAAGGTTTCCTCTTCTGAAGGAAGAGTTACATGGCTGTCCTCATGAGCCATACTTGGTGAAAATCTCCTTGAAGCTTGAGGTGATTTGATAGTTATCCTTCTCAACAGTTGAGAACTTGGCTCTACAAGTTGACCTTCTCCTCTTGTGAGATTCAACCTTGTAAGAATTAGAAAAACAAAAACAACTTGCAAACAATCAAGCCTTCAAAAACCAAAGCTCTGATACTAACTGATTTGAAAATGGAATGAATATGTTTCCAATAGATCTTAAAAATGAAGAAGACTTATCTCTTTAAATTGCAAGTGTATAAAATGTATGTGTTTGAGTAATTATATCAAGTTACTAACACATAAATTTAGTGAGTTTTACTTAAACATAAACATCATATCAGACAAATAAAAACCATCAACAATGAACACATAACACATCAAATGATAAAGGAGTTCACACCTCTCTTGGGATACATCTCCTAGTCCAAATTCCCTTGAATCAATTTCATTATGCTTAAAAATTTCTATTAAAGTGCTCATAATACAAAATGGATGGCTTCAATGGCTTCAGAACGTCTAAAAACCCTTAGCTCAACTTTTTCGGCACCTGTTTTGGCCAAAAAATGAAGAAGTTACACCTCCTAGAAGTTTTCCTCCTTCAAGCTTGTTGTACCTGCTCGCCAAAATGCACCCACTGCCAGACTAGCCCGACTTTTCTGTGTTTTTTGATCCAAAACCCAACATCCGCAACAGTTCCCTCAAACTGGGAAAAATTGTAGGACTGTTTGCGCCGGCCCCCAAACCTTGGCAGAGAACTCGGTTGTATGGCCCCATTTGGCCAACGACCTAAAAGTCACATGCTCCAATGGTTAGCTCCTCCGCACTTGGGTGTGAGGTCACATTGTGTAATACCTATGACCAGGGCCTAACACCTTTTTTTTGAAAATTTTGTGCACCAAATGTAAGAAATGGGTATATGGTATGGCCATATGGCACATGCCCCGCACCTGTCGGGGGCTAACACTACAATATTCCTATGTGAACTAATATATGATGAGGTTTTTGCAACCTGGGTGTATGGTTAAGAACCATGTGCCAACAAATAAAATAAGTGGTTACATGGTATAGGTCATATGCAAGTAAAAGGACCGTGGGTTGGGGCCTAGCCCCGACCCTTTAATCCGCCAACTAGATACACATTTCAATTGAAATATTAAGTTTATACTATAGGAGTTAAGTACTACCATGGGTGGGCTAGTATCCCGACCCTGCCAAGATTCTTCCCCACACCCATAGGTCATGGGTTCGACTCACGTGGAGTCAAAAAAAAATTCCACTACAAACCAATGGAGGGGTGCCACGTGGAAGTCCACGACTGGGCCACGTGGCACCATTACATTCGCCCACAAGCTGGCACTTGTCAAAATATGATTCACCCATGTCTTCCAACACCTACCCAGTCAACATGCCAATGCACCTACCAAAACATTGTATGATCGTACAGACTATACAGTCATCTTCCACGTCATCACTGTACGGACTGTACAGTCAAAAATGTTTTTGCATGTTTGGCAAAACAAACAAAACGTGATATCTTTATCATACGACGTATGTTTGAGCCCATTCAAGTTGTGTTGGGTTCATAATGACGAGGCCTACGCACATGTATGATTTGAAGTGATTCAGAGAACTTTATTTTTTGAGCAAAATTTGATCCCCTGGATCAGGTGAGAACCATTTGTTTCTCCTCCTTATATTTATCAACCCCGCAAGCCTTGAACTGCGACAACAAATCCTTATATTTGGTAAATAAATCTTGGATATTGTCAAATATTTTTGGATCCAATGTGAGAAATTCCACCTCGAACATGTCTCCCCTCATCTCATCGTATTTTCCAAAAATCCCTTCCATGGTGGTCCAAGATTGATTGGAGGTTTTACAGGAGGAGATGTGAAAGAGGAGTTCAGGAGAAATGAGACTGCAAATTGTTTTGAATGCCTCATCCATTCGATTTAGATACTTGTATTTTTCTATGGATGATGTTGGTATTGTCTTTGTGTTCATGGTTAACCTATACAATCCTCTGCTTCGAAGATGCATTATCATCTTCTTCTTCCATGTAAAGAAGTTGTAAGGTGTAAGAATGAATTCTTTTGGAAATTCCATTTTTCCGCTGTCTTCAATCTTCGGTACCTGCAAAAATAATTTTGTGTTTCCTTTCCCTAGCAGTCCTTTGGCTCTGATACCATGTAAATGTGTTGAACCTGCACATAATAGATCTAGCTAGGAATTGACATACAAAATTGCAGAGAAAATGGAAGAAAAGAGAAGAAGGAGAGAAAGAATGGAAGAATTATCATTAACCAAATGAATGAATGATAATTTACACATGATATACTCTGTATAACTCAACCAATGCACACTGGAGGAGAATATAATGCACCATAGTGGTGGTCTAGAGTGATTTGGACACACATTAGCAGTTATGGGAGTAAACTGCCATGTACTCTAGTCTCTCGGATAGTTACAGGAGTGAACTGTCACCTAGTTGAGTTAACAGTCTATCAGTCTTCAATTAACTGACTGAAATAGATTGAAGTGGGGAGGAGATCAGGGAATCATGACTAATTCTCTAATCTAGTGATGATCCCAAGGAAAATGCGCATTAGTTGGTGATGATCCCAATGTTTCATGGTAATAATACCAGTGTGACATCTAGACTCCACTCAACTGATCAAACAAAAGTGTGAAATTGAGAGAATATTCTCCCTAAAGGAATATTCTTCATAAAATATAGGAGACTGAATAATGACTAATAAGCATAGGAAAAACTTTAGGGAAAATAAATCCTAGGTGTGTGTGAATTAACTCCAACATTATTCACCCCCAACACATGTCACACTTTCCCCAAGTTGCACATGTTTTAATTTCTCTTATTTGAATAAATTATGCAATTTCCCTCACATCCACAATTAGTTTCTATATTTTCTCCTATTTGTCCCTTAGTTCCCCAATTTCTCATTTATTGTGTCTCCTAACTAATTTATAGTTGGAGTTTGCTTAGGAGTCTTCTCTTAGTTAGGATTTAGAGTCTAGTTTGACTTAGGACTCTAACTCTATGTTGACAACCCATTCTCTCAAGAAAAGAATTTCTTTTAAATAATTTTTTTTTTATTAATTTCATGCACACATTGTGCACATGTCTTAACTTTTATTCTTATTCTCCCTTTACTAGTTTTTATTAGTCTAAATTTACCCTTAACTCATTTCTATATATTGTTTAGGAATAAACATTTAGACTTAGGTTTTTATTATGTTCCCTTTCATAAATTAATATAAAATTATATAAATTCATATTCTATTTTCTATCAGTTCTAAGTAATTGTTTTATTCTCTAAGGTCTTCCAGAATTTTAATAACGCACCAATTTATTCATGTGACATGTCCTTCAAGACACACCTACGTGCTCCAAGGGTGCCACTTGCCATTTTGACTTAGTTTGGAAGTTGTATGATGCTTGGAGTCAATACTTCACTTTTGGACCTTATGTGAGACTAAAGGCTTACTGAGGAATAAGGGATATGCCTTATTGTGGGCCCCTAAAAAATCCTCATGAGTGACTGTCTTAGTCTTCCCTCACAACATCATGAACCTCTTAGGAACAAGGTATTCATTGACCTTCATTTCAGGCCACATCATTATTGTTATTAGGATGTGACAGGGATGTTGCCACACCTCTCTCTGATCTGTCTAATATCTATGTATGACCCCTTTACTCAATATATGAGTTGGATTAACAAGCGTCACCATGCCTATATCCACTGACAAATATAATATTGATAACTCTTACACATGAAATCCATAACTAAAATCATCATAATACATGCGCAATAAAAACAAGTACTCATAATCATAATCAATAGTCCACTCCTCAACTCAATCCAGAGTCAAAGGAAGTCTGTTGATGCCATCAACATCCTCATCATGTCATGTTTCCTTCACACTTAGGAAACCTCATCATAATACATGTCAATGCTATACATCAATATTAATAACAAATCAAATTTCAATACTCAATCATAGCATAAAATCATAAAACAAATCAGATAATCATAATGTACCATGTTTAACCAGATCACTTGCACGCAAGTGTCCTCAAAGAATAATCAATGTTATGAAAATGTGGTCGGTGAATTCTTGATGTTACAAGATTTCCTCGTAGACAACATTGTCCATTAGTTTCCATAAAAAAATCCAAGTATTCATATTTCTAGAGAATATTAAATCATGCTTGGATGAAACTTGTGGGTTTTATGTGTAGAGAGGAAATCTACAAAAGTTCTAGAGAGAGTCATTCTCCATTTCTACTTTGATTTGTCAGAAATTTCAAAATGGTGATTTCTAAAGATCTAGGTCCAGATCATTGGAAGAGGTCCATATTAAGATGAAATTCACAGAGAGAGTCCAGAAATAATACACGGAAATAACCCATTAAGTAACTGAATAAATACTAAGTGGATTGGAATGGGGATGTTGAAATAGGCCAAAATCCAATATTTCAAACCACTTGTTTTGGAGAATTTTGAGATTTTCGGAGGAGGAAAAGTGACCCCACATCACAAAACTGGAAAAATTTATTTATTGAACATTTTATGAAATAATTAATACAAACAACTTTGGTTTAGCGAAATTTTCCCATAAGTGCACATATTGAGAGATAGCCAGTTTTGTGCCAAAAATTCCAAGTCTAGAAAAATGAGTGAAAAGGGGCAAAATTGTCATTTCCAGATTGTTGCAGTTTTTTACTGGAGCATCAAATTGAAAATATGAGAATTGTTATGAATTCCTTGTCATTATTTTTATCTATGCCTCATACAAATTTTTCTCCATTTCCTGACATATTTTCTTCTATAATTGACCGAATTGGGAATTTCAATAAAATTACACTACTGGAGAAAATGCACAAATGGGGTGAAAGTGTCTTTTTCAGGAAGCCATAACTTCCAACTTAGAGATCAGATTGAGGTATGAGTATAGTTGTTGGAAAGACAATTTAAAGGAGAATGAGCTGAAATTATTATAATTTGGAGTATCATGGTATAAAGCTTCATAAATTGAGCATAAAAAGGACATGTAGCATTAATTGACAAATTTTTATGATATGCATATTTCTAACAAAAAATGGTTGCTTGCACATTTTGAAGAATTAGGGGGTATAAACATATCAGTTCAATATAAGAATGCATATTAAATAACTATATGAAGGAGAGAGAGCCTTCAGTCATGATAAAGAAGTTGAAGGAAAAAATATCAATGTTGGTAATGTAGAGACATAATCCAATGGGAACAGGGGAAAAGGGGAGAAAGAAACCTTAATAGAGACTGTAATAATATTGAGAATAGAAGTGCATAGTTACAAAGAAGATAATGAGATGTTGATGAGAGAACAAAATAAGATAAATTCTCAAGTGATGAAAATCTTGAATCAATTGCAGAGGCAAGAAAGGAATGGATTGGGCTCAATATGGGAGGAAGAAGGTAGATATCATGAAAGAATAGATAACTACATAAGAGAGGATTATTCAGGAAGTGATAGAAGAAATCATATATATCACTCACCTCCTTACTCAACAAGGAAATTTTATGCATATGAAGATTCAATAAGTAGTCCAAAAATGTCTCATGTTAGACACCAAAGAAGAAGACATGGATTGGATGGTTTTCAAGGAGAGTTAAGGAAGCTTAATCCACCATCCTTTGATGGAGAAAGATAAAGGGAAGATGATTTTGAGGCCTATTTACTTGGAATAAAGAATTTTTTTCATTTTCACAATTAATCATCTAACTTAGGAGCCAAAATTGCCACCTACCATTTGCATGGAAAAGTTGTTATGTGGTGGGATCATCTTAAGCAAGTTGAGCACATAAATGAGAGTAGGATCACTTGGAATAAATTCAAGAGATATTTTTAGAAGAAGTACCTTTTAGAGAACTTATATAAAAAGAAAGTGCAAGAGTTATTTGAACTTAGGTTGGGAAGAATGACCATGGAAGAGTATGAAAATAAGTTCTTGGGACTGCTAAAGTATGTGGGGTTTATAAAGCATGAGAATGTGAAAATACAAAGGTTTTTGAGTGGAATTCCTTCATTTTATAAAAAAAAATATTCAATATGATGAGATCGAGACTTTGATCGATACCATAATGAAGGCTAAGTACTTGTATGAGAAAGTAAAGGGTAGAGAGTCTTTGCAGAAATCTTGGAAGCATGAGAAGAAAGAGAAGTCTAATCAGATAAAGAAAGGATTCAAACCTCCTTTCAACAGAAACAACACAAAATAAAAAATCAGAAATACCAACCTACTAAGGATGAATCCAAGAGACAAGACTCCTTCAGAAAAAAGGGAAGACCACCAATCCAATGTTGGGGATGCAAAGAATATCATTTGTACAAGGATTTCCCTCACATAAAAGACAAAGTGAATATCATGCACAACATCCAAGAGGATACAAAAGTAGAATACATGGGCAGAAGCATTCCAATAATATATGAAACCTTAGAATATAGACAAGTAGAGTACCAATCCAATATGATCGAGGTAGAAGGTAAGATCATTAATTATCTTGTTTCTATTTTAATTTATTCAGGAGCAAGCCATTGTTACATTGATCCTAAAATACTAGATAGATTACATTTGGAGAAAAGTAATCTTGAAAAATCAAGTTTGGTTCAACTAGCCACTGGAACCAAAATATGGATCAATGAGATGGTCATAGGTTGTCCCATATGTATTAACAGAGTGCATACTAATTCTTATCTAAACAGTATTGTTCAAGGATAAATTCGTGAGTGCGGACACAGACCAATCTCCACAGATCCACCCGGATCTGGAACAAACCGTGACAGAATACTACTCTTTCCCTAGCTTTAGAGTGTTGAATGGACAAGAGAGGAAGAATGATATACTTACTTGTAAAAGCTCTCCTTATCTCTGTTTTTCCTCGCTCTGCTACGATGCTCTTGCGTAGTCCAATCACAACAACACAAACCAATCACAACAAAAGCATTAATATGTTCAAAACTCTAAACTATACATGTGATCAAGGAATCATGTAATAAGATGACATCATCATTATGGGA
>ML783983.1:206539-234096 GCA_009831015.1 Picea engelmannii
CGTACTGTCTTCAAAAGAGTGATTTTGAGAAACTGACAAGTGTAACTTTCTTCATGAAAATGATCTTAAAGAAGAGCTAGATCTTCTATCACCATGTCATTATCATGTCATCATCTTGATAACCAAAAATGAGGATAACAAGTATACCATTAGTGATCTAGGTGGATCTCAATGACCAACCACCTTTTCCACTAAATCAACATTTCGGTCCTATGGTTTTGATAAACCATGATATTCACCCTTTTGATAGGGATTGAAATGTAATACTATCTTCATTTGTTAATTATAGACATCATGTAATGATTTCCTAGTGGTCTTAAGTACATGTCTACAACATAGTGTTAATGCACCAGATCCCATTAGATCTTCGTAGTTAAGCACGCTCAGGCTAGATTAGTACTGGGGTGGGTGACCACCTGGGAATTCTTATTGTTTTACATGCCTATGGCATTTTACAAAATGAGATTAATTTATCCCAAATGCATCATGGTAATTGTTCTCCTCTCACTCTCTCATATATAATTGAGGTGAAGGAGGCCCTTTAAACATGCAATGAAGTGTGATATAAATCTTCTTGTGAATGAAGCATAGCCAACATCTCTTGATTTTCATAGATAAGATACCCATTCCGTCAGTTTGTGTTCTACAATGTTTTTCTCTCTTATTCATTAATAGAAGTTGGGTTTCACTATATTTTTGTATTTCTTGAAATATCTATCTGTATTTCCTTGTTATATCTCTGTTATATTTATGTCTTCATGTCATTCTCAAAATAATTTGGATCAGTGGTATTAGAGAAGTCTACTCCTTTTCATTTCTCAGAGAAGGTCCTCGACAAGGTCAGCGTATAGAAATTTATGTCTCGAGCTAGTTTCGCCTGAGGATAACCTCTCTCTCTAGAACAAGCGACCTCCCATGGTGGAACAAAAGAGAGATGACAGAGTAGGAGATCCTTTCAATATATTTCCCAATGAAGCCCTCTTGTGACAGAGGAACAATATGATGGAAACATTCACTCAGATCCTTCGAAGAATATCGATGGTGGTGGTCAAGGAATACTAAAAAAGAAACCATTTCGGAGGTGAGACACCCTTCAAGGTACAATTCAATTTTTATATCCCCTTATTTGAAGGCCAGATACATGCAAATTCTCTAGAAAAATGGTTGAATCTGCTAGAAGGTTATTACTCCGTCCAAAAAAAAATTGACAATGAAAATATCACCTTTGCTCTCCTAAAATCCCTTCCCCATGTCAGATCTTGGTGGGAAGGTGACTGGGATAGGTACATCGTGGATGAATCTACACAATCCAAGAGAGAACCCACTTGGTAAGCCTTTGTAGATACCCTAAAGGAGAAGTTCTACCCTGTCGAAAACTATGATGACCAGTACATGAGATGGGGGACTTTGCATCAAAAAATATATCAGATGGTGTCAGAGTACACTAATATATTTCACACCTTGCACTCAAAGTTGGGTATCAAATACTTTGAGCGGAACCTGGTTTTGAAGTATTGCAGTGGTCTATACATGTACATACAAACAAAGATGGATTTCTTGGACATCTCCTCAATGGGAATTTCTTATCGATATGCAGTCAAAATTGAGCAAAAATTCAAGCAGAAGAGTAAGGAGTACGGGTTTGAAAATAAGACATAACAGAATCATGGAAAAGGAAACCCTAACTCACATAACAAAGGACAGATCAAGGAAGGCCAACCTCAAAAGAGCCATTCCAAGATGTGGGAAAACACGGGTAGCGGGAAGTCTAAGAAAGACACCAAAAAGTGATGTGAGTTCCATAATATCCCATGTCACAACACCGATTAATGTCGCTCAAAATAGTCATTAGTGATCGATATGAAATAAAAAGAATAGAAACCTAACTTGAACTCTAATTCAAATAATAATAAAGGGAAACAAATCATTGATGTAGAACCCATTTCTACCATCGCAACCACAAAAACACAACCAGAAGAACCATAGGAGCTTGAGGAGGGGGAGTGTCTCTTCCATTCATAGATGTGGTTAAAGGGGACCCCACTACATTTCGTTGTTGACAATAGGAGTCAGAAGAATCTGATCTCAGTTGAGGTTGTCAAGATATTTAATTTTCCAATGATGCCACACCCCCAATCATACACCATCGAATGGTTGAGTTGGGGATTAAACATCGATGTCATCCAACAATGTTGTATTTCTTATGGCATCAATCCCTCAATGATGAGGTAGTGTGTGACGTTTCCCCACTTGAATCATGTGATGTTCTTTTAGGAAAACCATATATGTGTAAACGTCACACTATTTATGAGTCTCATCCCCGTAGTGTCATTGTTACTCTGGGAGGTCAACTCTACAGGGTACTAGAGGTAGCTCAGACTACTACCACTCCATTGATCTTGGAAAAACAATTTCGTAAATTAATCTCTCAGACCAAAAAGTTTTATCTCTTCACAATCCATTTCAATGATGAACGGGAGGTCACTGTGACCACTACAACCTTGGCCCAATATGTTTCTATCTAGAATAAGCAAGTCAATGAGATTGTAGAGGAGAATGAAGAGAATGAGAGTCTTCCATATTTTCACCATATCTCTATTTGTCACGACCCTTTTCAGGTGTGCTTGGCATTCCAACCATCATCCCCTATTGATATATCTCTTCTTGTTGCATCTTCACCGAAAGAGTCCTCCCACACTCATACCAAGGTATATCATGCAACTAGATCTATTGAATAGATCCAACACCTCCAATAGGATCATGGCATGCTTCCACAAGAAAAGTATAAGAAGGATATCTACTTAAATAAGGAAAGTGACTCACCAAGGTTCAGATTCAATAGAATATTCCCCATCTCCCAAGGGAACTTGACACAATGGGGACCATTTCTTCCTAAGGCGGGGTGGGATGATCTAGGTGGATCTCTATGGCCAACCACATTTTCCACTGAATCAACATTTCAAGCCTATGGTTTTGATAAACCATGATATTCACCCTTTTGATAGGAAATGGAATGTAATACCATCTTCATTTGTTAATTACAGACATCATGTAATGATTTCCTAGTGGTCTTATGTACATGCCTTCAACATAGCATTAATGCATCAGATCCCATTGGAACTTCAAAATTAAGCGCACTTGGGCTAGAGTCGTATTGGGATGGGTGATCACTCAAGAAGTCTTAGTGTTTTACGTGCCTATGGAATTTTATAAAATAATATTAAATTATCCCACATGCATCATGGTAAATTTTCTCCTCTCACTCTCTCATATATAATTGAGGTGAAGTAAGCCCTTGATCCAGGTGGATATTGGTGGCCACCCACCTATTCCAAGTGGCTCCTCTTGACAGTTTTTAGTTGAGCATGTTCTTCCATACTTATTTGTAATTGTGGGTTCTACACTTTCGGGGTTGCCTGAAGCCCTACACATCTTCTAGGTGGATACTAGTGGCCTCCCACCTAATCTAATTGGCTTATTTTGTATGTTTTCATGTTATCACATCTTGATGTACTTCCAGGGCCATTTTGGCGCACTAAATAGTGTTTTTTTGGATCTCCACAGTCAAACTATAAACATAGTCATATTTTGATGGCTTAATGTGTATCTCTCTAAAACACCTTTCCAACAGGCTATCACGCACCTAAAATGGAGGTTGTATGAAAAATTTATGACCTCAGGAAGTTGAGTTTCAGACTTACCCATAGGGGCCCATATAACTTTTGACGTTTCCTCTCCTAGGGTTAGTTTTTTGGATGTCTAGGGTTTTGGAATTCATGAGTAATATTAAAAATGCCTCTGGAGACTCATTGTAATCATTCTACTCAAACTGATGCGTGTAGTAGCCACATCTCTTCTCAGATATAGATACCACCATTCGAGCAAGTGTTTTGTTTCTGTAGTTTTACATTTTCAGCCTATTTCATTCATTCAATAGAAGATATTGTTCACTGGATATTGGTGTTGTTCTTCATATCTCTATATTTATTAAATGTAGTCTGTTAATCAGTTTGTTCCTCTCCTAAATCTGGATCAGCTCTTCAAGCATGTAATGGAGTGTGATGTAAATATTCTTGTGAATGAAGCATAATCAACATCTCTTTCTTTTCAGAGATAACCAATAGATTTTGTCAGTTTGTGTTCTACAATGTTTTTCTCTCTTATTCATTAATAGAAGTTGGTTTTCACTATATTTTTGTGTTTCTTGCAATATCTATGTGTATTTCATTGTTATATATCTGCTATATTTATTTCTTCATGTCATTCTCAAAACAATCTGGATCAATTGGGATCTTATGATATTCTAATTGGAATGGATTGGTTGGACAAGCATCATGTTGTCCTAGATTTTCATAAAAAGACATTTACATGTCTTGATGAAGAAGGAACACATAACATTGTGAGAGGAATTCCAAGACCCATTTCTATAAGGGAGATTCCACCCTTACAACTAAAGAGATGTTTCAGGAAAGGATGTCAATTGTATGTAGTCCATGTGGAGGAACCAGAAAAGACAAAAGGGCCAAGCCTTGAATACTTTTTGGTACTGCAAGAGTTTGAATATGTAGTCAAAGAAATACCAGGATTTCCACCATAGAGGGAGATATATTTTTCTATTTATTTAGTACTAGGATTTTCCCCATTATCAAAAACAAAGTATAGAATGAGTACACTGGAACTAAAGGAATTACAAATGCAGTTAGAAGAATTGTTGAAGAAAGGGTACATACCTCCAAGTATTTCACTGTGGGGAGCACCAATACTCTTTGTCAAAAATAAGTATGGAACATTAAGGATATGTATTGACTTTAGACAATTGAATAAATCCATTTTGAATAATAAATACCCTCTACCCAGAATTGATGAGCTCTTTGATCATCTAAGAGGGGAAAATATGTTTTCAAAAATAGAGTTGAGATGAGAATAGCACCAAGTAAGAATCAAGGAAGAAGACATAAGTAAGATAGATATTAGAATAACCAATGCATGAGTCGTCTTTATGTTCTTAATGAATGGCATATTCAGAAATTATTTAGATAAGTTTGTCATAGTATTATTGGATAACATACTTATCTCTTCTAATTCAGAGGGAGAACATGAACATCAATTGAGGTTGGTGTTGCAAGTGTTGAGGGATCATCAGTTGTATGCCAATATTAGTAAGTGTTCTTTTTACCAAGAACATATTCATTACTTGGGACACGTTATTTCATAACAAGGTATATTAATGGATCCAAAGAAGATTGAAGCCATTAGAGGATGACCAACACCCATGAATGTTTAATAAGTCATATCTTTTATGGGATTAGTTGGTTACTATAGAATATTTATAGCAGTGTTTTCTAAGATTTCTCATCCCATCACTTCTTTGAAAAATAAGAGAATGTTAAGAACCAAATATCAATATAGCATAGAAAAACCTCATAATAAGTATTCAACGCCTTGAAAAAGAGAGAAATTCAGATAATAAGCCTCTTTGAGGGGGCAACCTCCTTATTCCCACATAAATTTACAATTACAAGATTATTCAAAATGAAAATGTCTCCTTGGTATATATAGGAGACTAGGAGGTATAATTACAACTACTAGACTAAAGCCGACATAAATAAAATAACATTACTAATATAATATGCCCCAATTAAGGGGTAATGAGTCACTATTTAGGGCTTAACATTCCCCTCCCCTTGAGACAAGTGTTGTCTGCAACGCTTGAGTAACTCTAGATGCTTCTATATAAAAGACTCATCTTCCCAAGTGGAATCTTCAGCCGGTAGTTTCCTCCATTTAATGATATACTTTGAAATGGATATATTCCTCAGCTGGTGAATTCTTGTGTCAGTGATGGCTTCAGGCTCCATTATGATTTTTCCTTCCTCGTCAAGTTTTGGCAATATAGTTTGAATTGGGATCTTGTCACCTATAACCTTCTTTAAGAATGAAACATGGAAAACTGGGTGTACTTATGAAGATGCAGGCAACTCTAATTTGTATGCCATAGTACCAATATTTTGCAACACCTTATAAGGGCCATAGTACTTTGGTGATAATTTATTATCCTTCTTGGCTTGCTTGAGGGACATCTGTTTGTATGGTTGTAGTCTTAAAAACACCCAATCCCCTACTTCAAAACTTCTTTCACTACGGTGTTGATCTGCTTGTTGTTTCATATGATTTTTTTCCATGTTCAGGTTGTCCTTTAATATTTGGAGAACTTGTTGTTGATGCTCGATGTGATCTTCCACTTCTTGAACCTTAGATTTTTATTTTAGAGAAGAAGTGATGGAAGGAGGGTGGTATCCATAGAGTGCCATAAATGGTGTCATTTTTGTTGCAGTATGAAAGGAAGTGTTATACCACCATTCTGCCAAGGGTAACCATTTGAACCATTGTGTTTGTTTATCAGAGATGAAACAATGAAGGTATCCTTCCAGACATTTGTTCACTATCTCGGTTTGTCCATCAGATTGAGGATGATAGGATGAGCTATGAGCCAATTGAGTACCCAAACAAGAAAATAATTCTATCCAAAATTTTCCAGTGAAGATGGGATCTCTGTCACTTACAATAATATTTGGGCTGCCATGTAGATTTTGAACTGTCTCCATGAACATAGTGGCAACTGTACTAGCTTCAAAGGGATGAGAGAGTGCAAAAAAGTGTGTGTACTTGGTCAGTATATCAACAATCACCATGATGACACTCTTTCCTTCAGAATTCGGTAATCCTGTGATGAAATCCATGGAAACCTCCTCCCAGTGCTGACTTGGGATGGATAATGGTTGTAAAATACCTGGGGTCTTAATTGTTTCCACCTTATTTTTTTGGCAAACCAAACATTCTGCCACAAACCTTTGAACATCATTTTTAAGGCCATCCCAAAAAAAATCCTTCTTGACGCTATGCTAGGATTTTAAAAATACTGAGTGCCCTCCTACTGGAGAGGTGTGCAATTATAATAGTACCTTTTGTTTGAGTTGGTATTTCTTACATAAATATAAGCGATCTTTGTATGATAGCGAATCATTTTTCCATGTAAATGTATTTGATGTATTGGAATCTTGTTGCAACCTTTGAATGAGAGTCCACACTTTTTCGTCATTCTTCCATTCATCCCTTTCTTCTATTATCCAATCAGGTTGGATGATCAAGATAGCATAGAGAAAGGCCTAAACATCTTCATCCTTCCTTGTGATGCAAGAGCATCTCTCCACATCAGCTAGCGAGCCAGCCAACCACGACAATGCGTGCATTCAAAGCTGAAGAGAGGTGCAACCCTCGTCTTCCATTTTGAATTTGAATGTAATTTAATGTTTAGGCTATTGAGCTGTGAGGTCATGCCTTTGCGCATGCATTAGAGTAGATAGGACTTTAATGTTTGTAAGCCTGAGATCTAGATCTGATTTGCAGACTAGATAGCCCATTCAATGCTATTGAATAGGATATGTAGATTGGAGGGAAGAGCTCGAAGAGCCCCTCTTGTAAAAAATCAATTTCAATCTCATTTTGAGAGTTGTAAGAGAAGAGAAGGAGCTGAGACTTTGATATAGTTCATGATTAGGAACACCATGTAAAAACAAGCATTTTCCATTTTAATACAAACAACAGTTTTTCCTGCATATTTCTTGTGTTGAATGAATGTCTGTGTGTGTTCAATTTATGTTGTAAATGTATACTAGACATTTGCAGGGAGTTGTTTTGATTTCAGGCTTGAGAGTTTCTTTGTGGTTTCATGCCAGGAGGGCGTGACAGAGTACTGTGGTCTCTGGATACCAGTTCATAGATGCACTTCTGAACTCTGCGGAGTCAGACAAAGACATGCCAGGAGGGAACAGTAGCTGAAATCAACAATTCAGAGGAAGACCTTTGAGGTTGTTGAACACCTCAGGAGGCAAGGCTGTGTAGAACACAGTTGCAGACAGAATCTCTGAGGAGTTCTATAAATCTCTGCCAGGTGGGCATTGAGCTAGTGCAAGGAGTGCACAGAGGAAGAACTCTGATGTGAGTTCATTAGAAGCAAGAATCATCTAAGGATTCTTGATACTATGTCAGGAGGGAATTGAGTAAGTGCTAGAGTGCACAGAAGGAACTCTTTGAGTTCATAGATTAAATAAGAAACCATAGAAGGATCTTCACAGGGTTGCTGAACACCCTGAAAGTCTCAGCAAGAGGTTGCTTGAACAATGGATGGCTAGGAGGGCATCCAAATTCTCCATATGCAGGAGAAAGGAAGAAGGATTTATTTCCTTAAGGTCCGAGGAGCAAGAAAGCTCAGAAGGAGTAGCACTTTGTGTGCAAAGACTCTTCAGAGGCGTAGAAAATGTGGAATCCCTTGAGGATTCGAGAGAAAAGCTCGGGAGAAGCAGCGTTCTTATACGCGTAGGTGGGACTCAAGTTGTAGAGTTCACAAGAAAAGGAGAATAAAGGTCGAGGCCTTTGAGCATTCGAAATTCTTCCAAGTAAGGAAGAAAAGTGCCAAGGCTCAGTAGGAGGAATAGCTGTCGTCAGATCAACCGAGAAGATTTGGACCGTTGAAGGTTTCCACGTCTAGGAGGCAGTGCGGGAGGAGCGCACAGGAAAATTGATCTGAACAGTCAAATCTAGAGTAAAGAACTCGACAGCTGTTAGATCTGTCGAGAGTTGCACGAGGTTTAAACCCTTGCAAGCAGAGGTGAAAGTCCTGAAAGGGTTGGTGATCGAGATATCAGCATTCGGGAGTTAGGGGGTCCGGAGGACGAGAGTCTGGACACTCAACATCAGAAATCACGAGAAGGAGAAATAGAATCTGAGTCGTCTATCTATGGGAGGATGCATGTCACAGAATCATCCATTTCGGAGATTTGGGCATTGGGACTCACCGAGGTGATCATCTTGACTTTATGAGTAGCGAAGTCCCGAGGAAATCTGAGTCGTTCGTCTGAGAGAGGATGCGTGTCGTGAGATTTCCCATATTAGGGATTCAGACATCGAGAGTCATAGAGGGAAGTCCTTCGACTTTGTGAGTGGCGAAGTCGCGAAGAGATTAGGATCGTCCATCGGAGGAGGACAGGTGGCAGAGATCTAGGGATCTCGTGAACTCAGAGTTTTGCAAGGTGAGAGCCCAAAGGTTGGTTGCTCCAAGTCGTGAAGTTGCGAAATCGTGAGGAGTGAGGACAACCATTGGATCCAAAGAATGGGAGGATCGTTGGATCAGAAACCCCATCACGTTTAGCGCATTCGGAGGTTCGGGGGTTGAGAGGACCTCGTCTCGACTATAGAATTCATGAAGTGCTGAGAGCCTAGGCTTGTGTGGACATGTGGAAGAACCACAAGGCGGGGCCCGCATGATAGACAGGTGGACACGCGTCACCTAGGAAAAGGAGTCAACACTTCGTTAACTTCTCGCGTCTCGGGGATTCGTGAGATGAGAGCATGGGAGCTCGACATTGAAACTCGCGAAGTGGTGAGTTGCGAGAAGTACGAAAGGGAGGTGAACCTTCGTTGACTTTTAAATCTCGGAGGTTGGCACGGGAAGATCACTGAGACTCAACCCTTTGACATGTGAGGTCGCGAGTAGCGAGAATGCGAGGAGAAAAGTAAACATCGCTTCTTGGGGTTTCATGAATGGAAGGTGCCAAGATTGGATGCCACAACTTTTGAAGTGGTGAGTAGCGAGAGGATCTAGCGTTAAGCCTAGCCGGCGGTCACGCTCAAAAGGTGCTGACAGAAGGGAGCTATACCCATTTCGCGATCTCAGGTATCGCAGGATTGAGAAGGAGGAGTCGAGAGCTTCGATTCGCGAACTCGCGAGATCACGAGATTGTGACAAGTGCCTTTGGAATTGGGCCTTGGTGTAAGAGTTGTGGTCGCTTGGGGAGAAAGGAGCTCGTACCTAGTGCTGTTCGCACAGGGGAGCTTCCCGAAGGACCTATGGATCGATTTGAAAATAAATTCCAGTAGGGAATCCGAAAGAGTCGATCCGGTTCAAAGGGGTTAAAGACCGATCTTGTGAGCGGATCTCGGCCCAAGGGCCGATAGGTTTGCGTCAGTTTGGTATCAAAGCTAGAAATCTGTTTGTATATTTCAAGCAGAGGGAGAAGGCAAAAGAAGACAAAGTGTTGGAGGCTCTGTGATGATTGTTTGCAAGTAGGCAACAATCAAGAAGATGGTCAGGAGGACTATAAGAAGAGGTTGGAGACACTCAGGATCAAGGTGATAGCAGCAGGTTTTCCAGGAGAGTAGACAGGGACAGCAAGATGGCTACTGAAGGCTGAAGATATGCTGGAAGGAAAGACCCCAAGCTGATGAGTGAAGCTGAATGGGATGGAGAACTCACTGAGATGAATTCGAGGATGGATGAACTTGCATTGGAGATGCAACAGAATGCACAGTCAAGATGGGTGTATGAATGGCCCATGGGGAAGCTAAAGGTAAAATGGCCAGTCAAGCAACTGATGGTCATAAGGTAGTGTAGACTGTTGAGAAGGAGGTTGAGGCATGATGAAAACCTCAACAGACCATAAGAAGGGGTTCAGATATGTGAACTAGAGACTGGGAGAAATCTCAGTGAGGCTAAGGATGAAATGGGATCGGATGAAGATCTCAAGCACTACCAGGAGGGCAGAGAGGAAATTCCCAATTTCCATGTGGGAAAAGAGTTGAGATCAGCTGAGGATCTCATAGATTGTCATGAGGAAAACCAGGGAATTTCACATTGCTAGGTGGGCAATGGATTGAGATCGTTGTGGGATCTCATAGACTGCTAGGAGGGCAACAAAAAGTTTCCAATTTTCCAGGTGGGCAAGGGAAAATAGATGGCATCAGTTGATTCCATAGACTACCAGGAGGGCAGCATGAAAATCCCATATTGCCAGGTGGGCAGGGATGAGAAAATGAGACTATCTGAGGGTCTCATAGACTCAGAGGTGAGTTTGAATCAGCCTGAGGAGTTGACAGAAGAGGAGGATTTGATGAATCTTCTAATGATTGGGGGAATTGAAACATTCCTACCATTTTCCTAAGGGGAGGCAGAGATCTGTGTTATAGATGCAGCAACAGCAAAAGCAGGACAACTAGCTGAGACTGTCAATGAAGAATTGGAGCAGGTATTTGAGATTGCCAAAGAAGAAGAAGAAGAAAAAGGGAATGAGAATTCTGAGGAATGGCTCGATACTTTTATCCAGAAAGTTGAAAAGAAGGAAGCTGCAGCATTGAAGCTGACAGCAGAAAAAGCCGAAGAGTAGGCAGGCAGATTGATCACTCCATGGGAGATGGAGTTGGAGATGCTAGAGGATTGGCTGAACAATCCAGAGCCAGCAGGTGACTACCATGAGTAGGTATTGGCAGAGGAGCATTCTAAGGAATCGCTCAAAGATTTCAGCTAGGGAACTGAAAAGTTGATGAAGACTGCAGAGATGAACTTTGTAACAGGGTGGCAAGTTAAGACCACATAAGAAGATGAAGTAGATGGTTTGGGAGATCATGGTGATCTACCCAATTGCAAAAAAAAATTGCAACTAGAGAGACTGCATGAACAGGGCCAGCCACTACAGCAGCTGGACGAAGTGATCAAGGAGATAAAAGAGCTGATGATCAGGTTAGCAAAGACTTCCAGCGAGGAGAAGCTGAGAAGAGAAGCAGAAGAAGAAGAAGCAGCGCAAAAGCAGCAACAAAAGCAAAGAGATGGAGCAGATGAATAGCTCTAGAAATTTGTTTGGGATCCAGAAGGATTTCCATAGCTGAGAGTGGAAGCTCATGAGCACAAGCCATGAATTTTGCAGCTGAGAAGTATGATGTAGGAGCATCTCTCCATGTCATCCACCCAGCCAGCCAACCACGTCAGTGCGTGCATTCAAAGCTGAAGAGAGGCGCAGCCCTCGTCTACCATTTTGAATTTGAATGTAATTTAATGTTTAGGCTGTTGAGCCGTGAGGTCATGCCTTTGTGCAGGCATTAGAGTAGATAGGCATTTAATGTTTGTAAGGCTGAGATCTAGATCTGATTTTCAGACTAGACAGCCCATTCAATGCTATTGAATAGGGTAGGTAGATTGGAGGGAAGAGCTCGAAGAGCCCCTCTTGTAAAAGATCAATTTCGATCTCATTTTGATAGTTGTAAGAGAAGAGAAGGAACTGAGACTTTGATATAGTTCATGCTCAGGAACACCCTGTAAAAAAAGGCATTTGCCATTTTAATACAAACAACAATTTTTCTTGCATATTTCCTATGTTGAATGAATGTCTGTGTGTGTTCAATTTATGTTGTAAATGTATACTAGACATTTGCAGGGAGTTGTTTTGATTTCAGGATTGAGAGGTTCTTTTTGGTTTCATGCTAGGAGGGCATGACAAAGTACTGTGGTCTCTAGATACCAGTGCATAGATGCACTTCTAAACTCTGCGGAGTCAGACAAAGACGTGCCAGGAGGGCACAGTAGTTGAAATCAACAATTCAGAGGAAGACCTTTGAGGTTTCTGAACACCTCAGGAGGCAAGGATGTGGAGAACACAGTTGCAGACAGGATCTATGAGGAGTTCTGTAAAGCTCTGCCAGGTGGGCATTGAGCCAGTACAAGGAGTGCACAGAGGAAGAACTCTGTTGTGAGTTCATTAGAAGCAAGAATCATCTGAGGATTCTGGATACTCTGCCAGGAGGGAATTGAGTAAGTGCTAGAGTGCACAGAAGGAAATCTTTTAGTTCAGAGATTAAAGAAGAGTCCAGAGAAGGATCTTTACAGGGTTGCTAAACACCCTGAAAGACTTAGCAAGAGGTTGCTTGAACAACAGATAGCCAGGACGACATCTAAATTCTCCATCTGTAGGAGAAAGGAAGAAGGATTTATTTCCTTAAGGTCTGAGGAGCAGGAAATCTTAGAAGGAGTAGCACTTTGTGTGCAAAGACTCTGCAGAGGCACGGAAGTCACGAAATCCCTTGAGGATTCGAGAGAAAAGCTCGAGAGAAGCAGCATTCTTATACATGCAGGTGGGACTCAAGTTGTAGAGTTCGCAGGCAAAGGAGAACAAAGGTCGAGGCCTTTGAGCATTCGAAATTCTTCCAAGTCCGAAAGAAAATCACCAGGGCTCAGTAGGAGCAATAGTTGTTGTTGGATCAGCCGAGAAGATATGGACCATTGAAGGTTTCCATGCCCAGGAGGCAGTGCGGTAGGAGCGTACAGGAAAATTGATCTGAACCGTCAGATCTTGAGCGAAGAACTCGACAGCCGTTAGATCTGTCGAGAGTTGCACAAGGTTTAAACCCTCGCAAGCAAAGGTGAAAGTCCCGAAAGGGTTTGTGATCGGGATATTGGCATTCGGGAGTTCAGGGGTCCAGAGGACGAGAATCTAGACACTCGACATCAGAAATCGTGAGAATGTGAAATAGAATCTGAGCTGTCCGTCTGCAGGAGGACACGTGTCACGGAATCATCCATTTCGGAGATTCGGGCACCGAGACTCATAGAGGTGAGCATCTTGACTTTGTGAGTAGTGAAGTCCTGAGGAAATCTGATCCGTTCGTCTGAGAGAGGACACGTGTCGCGAGATCGCCCATATCGGGGATTCAGACATCGGGAGTCATAGAGGGAAGTCCTTCGACTTTGTGAGTGGAAAAGTTGTGAAGAGATCAGGACTGTCCATCGAAGAAGGACAGGTGGCAGAGATCTAGGGATCTTGCGAACTCGGAGGTTCACAAGGTGAGAGCCCAAAGGTTGGGTGCTCCAAGTCGCGAAGTTGTGAAATCGTGAGGAGCGAGGACAGACATTGGATCTAGAGAACGAGAGGATTGTTGGATCAGAAACCCCATCGCGTTTCATGCATTCGGAGGTTCGGGGGTTGAGAGGACCTTGTCTCGATTGAAGAAGTCACAAAGTGCCAAGAGCTGAGGCTGATGTGGACATGTGGCAGAACCACAAGGCAGGGCTTGCATGATATAAAGGTGGACACGCGTCACCTGGGAAAAGGAGCCAACACTCTATTGACTTCTCACATCTCGGGGATTCACTAGATGAGAGCACATGAGCTTGACATTGAAATCGCGAAGTGGTGAGTTGCGAGAAGTATGAAAGGGAGGTCAACCTTCGCTGACTTTTAAATATCGGAGGTTCGCACGGGAAGAGCACAGAGACTCAACCCTTCGACATGTGAGGTCGCGAGTAGTGAGAACACAAGGAGAAAAGTCAACATCGCTTCTCGGGGTTTCGTGAAAGGAAGGTTTCAAGACTATATGCCACAACTTGCGAAGTGGTGAGTAGCGAGAGGAGCTAGCGTTAAGCCTAGCCGGTGGTCACGCTCAGAAGGTGTTGACAGAAGGGAGCTATACCCATTTCGTGATCTCAAGTATCATAGGATTGAGAAAGAGGAATCGAGAGCCTCGACTTGCAAACTCGTGAGGTCACAAGATTGTGACAAGTGCCTTTGGAATTGGGCCTTGGTGTTAGCGTTGTGGTCGCTTGGGGAGAAAGGAGCTCGCGCCTAGTGCTATTCGCATAAGGGAGCTTCCCGAAGGACCTATGGATCAATTTGAAAAGAAATTCCAGCAGGAAATCCGAAAGAGCCAATCCGTCTCAAAGGGGTTAAAGAACGATCCTGTGAGTGGATCTTGGCCCGAGGGCTGATAGGTCTGCGTCACCTTAAGAGTGCATCTACCACAACATTTTTCTTCCCTTTTTTATAGACAATTTCAAAATCATAACCCAATGTATTGCTTACTGTTGGCAGCCAATTCGCATTTTTATACTATCCTTATAAGCTGCCTACACCAGTGTTTTGTAACCCTTGATTTTCATCGCAATATTTGCAACAAAACAACACTATTATTTCGTGCATTTGCACACTTACCTTTGTTCTCGTTTTCATGACTGCAAGTGTGAAAACTTTGTTTTCGAAATCACATTAAAATCGTCACTGGATTTTTTTTGGTTACTCTTGTCTATTTGTTCATTGAATTTCCAATTTAATTATAGTCGCACAGTTGGAAAGACTCCAAGATATTTACTCATTTGGTATTCTTTAATTGTTAATATGACTTCGTTTTTACAAGACTGTGATGATATTCTTATGATCGAGTTTTTGATGCATTGGTGGTTTGATTTCAATAGTCTTTCATCGATTTCCTTGACACATTGGTTTCATGAAAACACATTGACGTTGTGGTTAGACCCTTGGTATAAATCATTTCATACATATTTGATATGATCGAACCCTTGGTGTTGATTTCGAATCATTATTTTGGTTTTAAAACTATGCTAAAATTATTTCTCGCGCAAATGTTGGTCGACTTACCATAGATTTCATTGTTTGAATGGCATAGTTGTTGACATACGCAATAGTGATTTGAATCGCTATATGCACCATCAGTTGTACTGTGGGAAATGACTATTTTGCATGGGCTGAGCTAGCTCCACCACCTTCGCACATTCGGTCATTAATGCCTTCCCCCTATCCTGGGTTAACGCGATTGTTTTCGGGTAAGCCCATGAGCTATCAACCCTGCGTATACTCTGTTCAAACCCTTGCCCGATCACCCTGCTCACCATGTGCTCCCGTCTATGGCGCCTATGGTGCGCATAGAGCCAAATGGTAGCCAAACTCTGTTGCTATTCGATAATGCCCGTAAGGATTTAGAAAACAGTGGTTGGCTAGTGTTTATACAGAGGTTCAAGGGTTTCAACCTTTCGGTTGCCCAACAATTCACCCTCACCTTCGACGAGTGCAGGGCTAAATTCGGAGACATACAGCTCGAGCTCAATGAGGAATTCTTAAGCTCGACTACAGGACTTCCAGCTACAGGTCAAAGATGGTTTAAAAATTCCAAAGTAGATGAGGTGCCATGGCCATTACTATTCATATCAAGAAATATTGTTTCCTGTGATAAAGGTATGCCTATCTCTACCCTCAAACCCAGGTGGCATGATCTTTTGGTAATTGTTAAACAGTTTGTGACCTGTGAAGGTCGGTATGGCTTGGTATTTCTGTATCACCTCCGGTTATTGATGAATTTCATAGGCTACCCTTTGAATATGCCGCATTATCTCCTCCTGTGTAGTCTTTACAAGATGTCTAAGAGATTGAAGCGTGAGAAGGCTGATAGTAGCCTTTTCCATCATGGCTTGATTAAACTCATTATCGTCCACCATTTAAACCTTAGTGGTGATAATTGACAATCCTTCCTATCAAGGAATGGCTTTGCCAATCCCGAGTTTTCTCAAATCGACAAGGTTGTGGTTATGGAAACTTTGGTTGGACCAGCCGTGCCATTTCATATCCTTCTACCCCCTGCCAAACCCTCGAATTTCCCTGACATAGATCTACCCAATGCCATAGCCAACCAATGTACTAAAGACAAGACTGAGGCCGTTAAGAAGCCTGTGAGGAAGAAAGGTAAGAATGATACTACTGTCAATAGTAGGGGAAAGAAAAATGCCCGAGTAATATCGAGATACGCTAGGAACAAACCCAAGCCAAACGTTGACCAGAAGCCAATAGTGTTGAGCGAGGACTCAGACTCCGTAATTGATCATTTCCTAGCTGAGGAGTACCCCTATTCTCATGGCCTATGCTCTAAGGAACCCTATGACTATGTCTCTAGCTTAACCCCGTGCCTCAAAAATGACCCAAACTACCCGGGAATCAAGCTGCACAAGGAAATCCCTGTTAAATTGAACAAACCCTCGCCTGTGATGCCAAAGTCCGAGCAACCATCATGCATCCAATGTAATGCTTGGCTAGAGCGTTATTACACCAATGTTCCCTTGTTGCAATCAAAGATCAAATCGTTAGAGGAGAAAGTTACAGTGCTGTCAAAAGAAAGAGACAGGCTTCAAGCCAACGAGAAGAAACAAAAAACCACCGGTTCAATTGTTTTCAGAAATGTCGAGGCAGCAACGACCTTCGTCAATTCCAAGTTATCTTGATCGAAGCCTTTTCTTATTGTTGAGGTATGAATTTCAATATTAATTTCATTTTATGAGTTGGTTTGGATTAATATAACCGATTGGATTTGCTTTCAATAGCTTTGTTCATTTTGATTCAAAATGATTCTGCTGCTTTCATTTTAGCAAAACAATTTCGTTATGAATCATGAGTGGGAAATTTGTTTGCTAAACTCGGACACAGCTATGATTTAGTTAATGAGATTTTATTATTCTCAGTTTAGTATAAATGATTGATTTGTTTTCTAATTTGTTTGGATTGTTTTTTGAAACAATTATGTATGGATAGTCGATTGGGTTTGATTTCGATTAAGTTTTGTTTGTTTCTAAACAATCCTGTTGACTTCGATTTTCTAGGAATGATTCTGTTTTGGATTGAATCAATATTTTCGTTTTGGATTATGATTGTATTCCACCTACACACAAGATTTGTTTGCTAAATTCGGACACGACTATGTTTTGATTTTGCATAACGATTGTGTCGATCTTAAATCGGTTCAATTCATTCCTGTTTGATTTGATTCGCAAACAATGCTACGTGCCTCGATTAGCATATTCACTTGCATAATATGATGGATTCAAAGTTAGTTTGGATTTAAATGATCTTGTTAATTTTGTTTTGATTTGACAACAATTTTGTTAAGTGCTGGTTTGACATAAACTTTTTCATGAAAAGTATGCTTGATCGATTACAGTCTGTTTGGGTTAAGATAGATTCAAACATGATTTCATTTGCTCTCAAATTAGTATAGAAGTTTTGATTTGAATAATTTGTTTGATTTCCAATTAGAAATTAAATATTTGTTTAATAGTTTGAATATAATTCTTTAAGTTTTGGATTGATTTTAAAACGATTCTGTGCTCAAATTAGACCAGCTACAGAATCGCAAGATTCTGTAGCTAGTATTAAAAATTAGATTTTTGTCAATTTTATCAATAAAATATCCTCTAATCTTGTCTATTCTTGTCCTCTTTCAGGTGCATACGAATTACAATGATCAATTGGGCATGTTGTAGCAGTTTAGGAGATACTTTTGTGATGTAGTTTTTGTTTTAAGTTGTTAGCTTGAGTCAGAAATAGAGACTTGGGATATTATCCCCAGATTTTTTGTAAACTGTTTTGATAATTCCCACAGGGATGTTTTACCCTGTGGGAAGTCTTTAAATACTGGTTATTTTTTGTAAAAAAGGATCATCATCACTACTGGGAGAACCAGACTATGGATTTATGATGCAGACTGGGATGAAAGTTGATGTCTTGTAACAACTTTCTCTTTCAATATATCAAAATTTTGTTTCAAGTTTTCCTCATATCAGTTTGCAATTAATTATCGACTACTTTAGCTATCATGATTCATTGCATGTTGATGTGATTTGATTTATATGTTGTCCATATCTGATCTCACTTATTTAAAAATACAACAATCACTCTATTTCAATTTAATGAATACAGGTTTATCTTTTCATTAATTGAATTGTTATGTACAAATTTTGCACAAGGATTTATCTGACTGCAATGATTTGTAAATTATAAGATTGTTGTAATTTTTTATGTCTTGTTTGTCCTATCATTTATATTTGAAGAGCACAGCTTCTTGTAGTTTACGAGGAGCTCGTGGAGAATCTGGTGCGGGTTTCCTCCCACCGAACAGCTGAATCAACTACTTCATACAGGACAAGCCTGAAGCGTTACTTCAGGTCAGTTTGTTATTTGTTATTTGATAGTTAATTTGTTAGTATAATATAAGTAGTTTAGATAGATATATGTATAGTTCAGATTTGTAGTTAGAGTTATTATTTTAGTTGCTTAGCTTAGATAGTTTTTATTTAATTTCTTTCTCATAAAATTATAAAAATAAAAATAAACAATAGTTTCGCTGTCTTAGGACAGATTACAAATGACTTTTGCAGATTTTCATTTAAATCTGTAATCTGTAAATATTGCATATTTGTAATTGGACTTGATTCTGTTGATAATTGAACATTTAATTTTATAGAATCATTGTTGTATAATTTAGGTAATAGACTGTATATATGTATTTTAGATTTATTATTTAGTTTGCTTTAATTATTGTTTTCATTTAGATTAGTTCCTTAGTGTAGTTTTCATTTGTTTTCCTAGGACTTAGATCGGCCAACGGAGCCGCTAAACCCATCAAGGTGGGTCATCCAAAATGGCTTGGGTTATTTAGACAACCCCGGACCGGATCCACTCTTCCAGTTGGCGAGCGTTCAATTTCGCCCGTCAACAAATGGCGCTAGAAGGAGGGCCTAAAATTTATTAATGGCACGAGGTGGTCGTAAGACTCCTCCACCACCTAATCGCTCACCTATAGTGACAAGAAGTCATTCGAACGACAAAATCCCCCCTCAAACAACAAACACATCAAATGACGATCCACGGATCACAGTTGAGCCATCAACCCCAAATCCTACAGGTGGTGACATACAAGAGATTGTCCGCCAATCTCTCATAAGAACACATAGTGCCTTAGCCCGTTTGAGGCAACCAAATCGACCTTTGGACCAACCTTTAGATTTCTCTAATATCAGAGAAAAACTCGGAGGCACTAACCTCACTGTGAACCCTATAGATCCAATCCTCACTCCTGTTGTAGGAGGATCTGGGATACCACCCTCACCACCTCCATCATCTCCTTCTTCTTCAGGAGTAGACTCTTCTGACGAAGGAAGTTCCCCTTCTCATCCTTCCACACCGACTACACCAATGGCCAACCAGAACAATCCTGCTAGACCTTGGCTCGATTAGGATGCAGTAGCTGTACCTGGAGCTCAACACCCCTTACCCAAACATCCGAAGAAGTGGCTTCCCAAGTTTGACCCTGACTCTAAACAGATCGTTGAAGATCACATTAAATTTTTTATGTTAGCCATAAGACTCCGCAATGTCGAGCATGAAGACACTTAGTCTGTAGGTTTTTCCCCTATACTTTCGAGGGCAATGCATCTACATGGTACTTTGCCTAGCAACCCCATACCATCGTGTTTTGGGAAAAGTTCAAGTCATGCTTTTTGGAAAAGTTCGAAGATGATAAGCCTCCGGAAGTCCTAGTCATTGAGCTCTCTAACTTAAGAATGAACCCAAAAGATAAAGTTAAAGACTTTAATCAAAGATTCTTAACACTTAAAAATTGAATCCCTACAGATTGCATGCCTGCCGAGAATCTTATAATAGCATACTATACTAAAGCGCTACATCAAAGTATAGCCATTTGGGTTAAACGATCTAAGAAAGACACATTGTTAGAGGCCTTCGAGGAGGCCAGCCAGATTGAAAAAGACATACTTAGTCTAAAAGACTCTACTAGCAATGAAACAGAAACTAGTTCATCTTCCAAAAAGAGGATCGAAATCCTCCCTAGACCTACTCAAAGTAAAGCACAACCTGAAAGCTCTGATTTAGAAAACTTGACTAAAGTTGTTCAAAAATTATCGAATCAAGTTATAGATTTAAAAAAGATGGCCGAAGAAGCTTCCTCGAGAAAAGGACCTTACAAACCCCCGTTCAGGAAACCTTTTCCCACCAACCGACCTAATCCAACTACTGAGGGCCTTAATCTAGAAAGTCTGCAATACGCCCTTCAAACAATTCTAGAAGCCCAGGATAACTTGATGCCTCTTGAGATTCCTGAGGAGGTAGTTGAACAAGAGATAGTTCAAGAAGAAGAGTCTTCTCCAAATATTTTTGGACACTTCTTGGATAGCATCTTTCAAGCTAACTTCGAGACAGTCCATCCTTACAATACTAGGAGTAAGACAACAAACAAACCTTCTGCCGAAAACACTACGACTTTGCCTCCAAAGCAATCTAAACCAGCTGAGACTAAACATGGTCATGTAAAACCCAACTTAGATTATGATTTAGTTGAAGATCTTAACAAGTTAAGGGCTAACATTTATGTTTATGAGTTATTGAAATTTCCATTTCTGCTACAAAAATTTTTACAGAATATCGCAGAGAATGGAAAAAATGGTAATTCAAGCAGTAACAAGGTTGTTCAGAACAAACTCCCTCCGAAGACTTCCACTATGAACAATCCTAATCCTCATGATAAAGGAAGCCTTCCTATAAATAATGTAAATAATGTAGATAAATTAGCTTTAGAAACTGCGAGCAAAAAACCACAAACTACCACCCTTAGTACTCACAGAAATGTACCTCCATTTTGTTAACTTTCGAAATCTTTAATAGAAACGTGCACAATTGTATGGTAGAATCAGGAGCGTCATCCAATGTGATGCCATGGTCTGTATGTCAGAAGATTAATGCTGAGGTTGAACCATCCACTTTAAAAATCATACAACTTGATCGAACCAGTGTTAAAGTTGTAGGCGAATTAAGGAATGTGCTTATAAGATTATCGTCTAACCCCAAGGTTCATCAAGTCATTGATATTATTGTTGTGGATATTCCAGAAGTGTATGGTCTGTTTTTAAGCAGGGACTAGTCAGAGAATCTACACGATTATTTCGTGACAGATTGGTCTCACCTGTGGCTTCCAGAGAACGACAAGCCCAACAAGATCAAGGTAAATCGTGAATGCTACCTTAAGTTCACGGTCACAGATTTGAATGATCCCAACGAACCATTTACATCTTCTGTTAATTCACCTGAAATACAAGGGCTGGATACCTTTTTCGGCAATTTCATGGCCGAGGCTTCAGCTATCACCAACCCAGAACAACAGTCCGAGATTGTAGCATATGTGCATCCAACAGCTTCTACACAACGATTTCATGCACCCGATAAAAATCAAATTTGGTCTCTTTATTTTGACGGGTCAAAGTCCAAAGAATGAGCTGGTGCAAGCTGCATTATTATTGACCCCTCAGGTAAGAAAACCCTGATTGCATGTAGGTTAGAATTTGAATGTACTAATAACACAGCAGAATATGAGGCTTTACTGCAGGGCCTCAGAAAAGCTTCAGACATGAACATTCAAAACTGGACTTTCTTTGGCGATTCCGAAATCGTGGTTAGACAGGTAAGAGATTCTATCCACTGTCTGTCTCCACATCTTAAAAGCTACCAATCCGAGGTATGGAATTTAATGAATAATTTTTCTGCTTTCAATATAAATTCTATTCCTAGATTGAATAATTCTGAAGCAGATATATTAGCTAACGTAGCTTCCAAACTCGTTCCTGCAGAAGGCTTGTCCCCAGATGCATTCTTTGTCGAACTGTTGTTCAGGCCATCCGTTCTCGACAACATCATGAATTGGAGAGTCTTCGACGAAGATCAACATATTATTAGCTTCCTGCATATGGAAGAAACTTTTCAAGACGCGGTGATAGACGAATGCACTCACGACGACAATTTGCGCGATTTCACGGTAATACCAGATCTGAGAACTATTGAATCTTCATCGGACATGGTAAATTCGATCCCTAAATCTGTAGTTAGATTAGAGAAATTTTACGATCTTCAAGATAAATTCAAAAAATCGGTCAATTGTAAAACCAATAGTTCCTCGTTATCATATGAAAAAGTAAACTTAGGAACTAATGACAATCCACAGTGCATTAATCTAGGGGTAGGATGTTCTGAACAAGAAAAAGTTGCATTTATTAAAATTTTCAAAGAATTTAAATATGGCTTTGCATGGACATATGATGACCTTAAAACTTTCGACCCCAACATCATACAAC
This sequence comes from Picea engelmannii, assembly GCA_009831015.1. Taxonomy (NCBI): domain Eukaryota; kingdom Viridiplantae; phylum Streptophyta; class Pinopsida; order Pinales; family Pinaceae; genus Picea; species Picea engelmannii. Next base: position 229,116 of record ML783983.1, read on the forward strand.
ACGTCATTCCTATGAAACCCCAAACCTTACCCTTCCAACAAAAATTAAGAAAAATGCACCCTAAGCTCGAACCGACCATCAAAAAAGAATTAAATAAGCTCCTAAATGCTAAGATAATTTTCCCTGTTAGGCACACTCAATGGGTCTCTAACCTTGTCCCTGTCCGGAAGAAAAGTGGGGAAATTCGACTATGCGTTGATTTCTGAAACCTTAACAGAGCGTCTGATAAAGACAACGATCCTGTCCCACCCATGGAACAGATCCTTCAACAGGTATCTGGTTCTGAGAGGCTATCTTTATTGGATGGTTTCTTAGGGTATAACCAAGTCCTGATGTCTCCCTCAGACCAACTTAAAACTACCTTCCGCACTCCATGGGGCACCTACGCTTATCGAAAAATGCCCTTTGGATTGATTAATGTTGGTGCCACTTTCCAGAGAGCGATGGACATCGCTTTACGAGGCTTAATCAATCAGTCCATCGTAGTTTACTTAGATGATGTTACTATATTTTCCAAAAACAAAACTGATCATCTATCTCATTTAAGAGCCGTTCTACAGCGATGTCGTAAATACAACATTTCCTTGAATCCTAAAAAATCCATCTTTGCAGTAGAATAGGGTAAACTCTTAGGATTTATTGTGTCAAGCAAAGGGATGATTATCGACCCCGAAAGGACTCAAGTCATCTCGAAACTTTCCCCCTCCTACTTCCAAAAAGTCCATACAGTCTTTCTTAGGCCAGATAAACTTTGTGAGGAGATTCATCCCCAGCTTCTCCGAAATGGTCAGACCTTTACAGAATTTAATTAAGAAAAATGCACAATATCATTGGGGACCCTTAGAAAATCAAGATTTTAATGCAATAAAGAAGGCCATAATAAACGCTCCTTCTCTCATGAGCCCCGACTTTTCCCAAGACTTCACGCTCTACACTTTTGCTTCTGATCGTTCCTACGCCGCTGTCCTAACTCAAAAGAACGCCGAAAACAATGAAGTACCCATTGCCTTTATGAGCTCTGCTTTCAAAGGCGCAGAACTTAATTACCCAGCGGTAGATCAGCAAGCCTACGCTGTTTTCAAAGCAGTCAAGCACTTTTGGTCTTATCTTTTGAAATCCAGGACGAAGATTATTGTCCCGTACCCAGCCGTCGGGAACTTGTTAGTGTAGAAAGAACTAGGATAAAAGAGGGCTAACTGGGTTACCTCCTTGCAGGAGTACGACATAGAAATTACCCCAGCTCAAGTAGTGAGAGGCCAAGGGTTATGCAAGTTAGTTGCTGACTTAGCAGCGGGATAGTAAGAAGAAAACGATATGTCAAACCTATGACAGCGTGATCAAAATGTAATCTGTTGTGCACAAAACTCTGTCAGTCCCTGGTATGACGATATAAAATTATATCTTGAACATGGGTCATCCCCCCATCACCTGGATCCCACTAAAAGAAGAGCGTTGAGATTAAAGTCTTCCTCCTTTCATTTGGTTAATGGTATTCTATTTCGTCAAAATTTTGATGGCGTACTGATGCGCTGTCTTGAGAAAGACGAAGCAGAAAAAGTATTACTAGAGTTGCATGCAGGAGAAGCTGGTGGCATTTTGGTGGTGACACCACTACCCATAATGTTTTGAGAGCTGGTTATTACTGGCCCACGCTTTTTAGAGATTCCCATGCCTTGTGTCGTAAGTGTACTATTTGTCAAAAAGCATCAGGGCAGTTACAGAAACCAACCTTTCCTTTGCAGCCCGTTTCAGTAGACTCTCCTTTTCAGCAGTGGGGCCTTGATATCATAGGTCCAATCAATCCACCATCCTCACAACAACATAAGTTTATCATAACAGCCACAAATTACTTTACCCGGTGGTCTGAAGCTGCCGCATTAAGAACTGTGAATACCAGTCAGGTAATTGCCTTTCTAAATTCGAATAGTATCACTCGTTTTGGTATCCTTGACTGTTTAGTATTTGACAACGCTTCTTATTTTTCATCTCTTGAGATGACCGAGTTCTCTTTAGAAAAAGGAATTAAATTGAAGTATTATGCTAGCTATTACCCCCAGGGCAATGGATTGGCAGAGTCAACAAATAAGAATATGATTAAAATCATCAAGAGAACGGTGGCTGAAAATCATAAAAAGTGGCACAATGCACTGTTAAACGCGATTTGGGCTGATAGGGTAACACCAAAAACTATTGTAGGTAGCTCTCCCTTCTTTCTCGTTTATGGCAGAGAATCAATTCTTCCACCACACATTCTTCTCCCTTCGCTACAATTATCGCAGAAAATACAAGGAGAAGACTGTCCCCCTTTAGAAAACCGAATTAACGCTTTGATGAAGCTAGAAGAGGTAAGAGCCCAAGCTAAACGTAAGTTAGATCAGCATCAACTATTGGTTAAAAGCTAGTTTGATTCTAACTCTGCCTCTGATAGGAATTTCGAAGTAGGTGACCTCGTCTTGAAATGGGACAAACCGCATGAGGGAAAGGGAGAACACACAAAATTTTAGAACTTATGGCTTGGACTGTTTTTAGTTGCTCAGAAGTTGGGTCCCAACTCTTTCCGATTGCAGAATCTAGAAGGGCAGCTTGACACCTATCCGGTAAATGGCCAAGCTTTGAAAAGATACTTCACTTGATGACAACCCTTCTATATTATGTACATATTTTTCTTTTGTTTACTTTTCTTTTGCTGTTTTGGTTTTGATTTCTCCTTTGCGCTTATCAGTTTTTGTTTTTGGAAATACACATACCTACGTGCTGAGCTATTCGGACAAAGAAAACAGAAAATTCCTTCACTGAAATGACTGCTAAAAAATTGTATAAACATCAATTATATACTTCTGAAATTTACATTTGTGTTGGCAAAAACTGTTGTTTGAAATAAGTGAACTGATTTCGATCTCTGAGTAAAGCCTGTCACGATCATCCATTATCTTTTCACGTTGTCCCTATTCCTTAAGGGAATGACTCAGAAGATGTCTCCCTGCCTTAGAAAGTTGGTTCTGTAAATAAACCATCTCTGGATCTTAATAAAGGATAGTTCTAAAAAAAAAAATCTGGTGAGGTATGTAAAAAATATGCTTAAATATCATAATTTTTAGCGTCACCCCGCTCGACTATATATCTTTGAAAAACAAAATAAATCATTAAAAGAGATGTGGGAAGTGCTTGTAAACCCGTTGGGATGCTGAACAGGTCTGCTGGTAGCGGGTAAATGCATGCATGACGCCAAGACAACTTCGTCGGGGTACTGAACAGGCCTGCTGGTAGCGAAGCAATGTCGGGTATATGAAAATTTGTAAATATGAAACCTCTTAACCTTCAAATGTCCTTTATTCTGATCTAGAACTTCTTGGCAGGATACAGATATCAGAGTGGGTTAAATGGAAACCCTGTCGAGGCTATAGATGCCTACTGGTAGCAGTGGCTCTGTCAACAGTATTGGGGATTTAATCTTTAATATAGTGGCTCGCTTGTCTTAAGACTGTTACCAGTTTTCATCCTTTAAACACTGCTAGAATATTTGATCATTGATGATGTTTAAACAATTTTCTGGTTATTTCTGTTGGAATTATTCTTGTTATCCTAATCTAAATTTGTTCTTTTGGCAGAGATAACTGCTTCTACCAGTGTGTTTCCATTGTTGGCAGCCAATTCGCATTTTTATACTATCCTTATAAGCTGCCTACACTAGTGTTTTGTAACCCTTGATTTTCATCGCAATATTTGCAATAAAATGACACTATTATTTCGTGCATTTGCACACTTACCTTTTTTCTTGTTTTCACGACTGCAAGCATGAAAACTTTGTTTTTGAAGTCACATTAAAATCGTCACTGGATTTTTTTTGGTTACTCTTGTCTATGTGTTCATTGCGTTTCCAATTTAATTATAGTTGCACAGTTGGCAAGACTCCAAGATCTTTACTCATTTGGTATTCTTTAATTGTTAATATGACTTCGTTTTTACAAGACTATGATGATATTCTTATGATCGAGTTTTTGATGCATTGGTGGTTTGATTTCTGTTGGGACCACATATTGTACCTTTTTGCCCATACTTTTTGCCATTATTATACCCTTCATCACCTATATTCAGACTCATATTATCACTTCATCTGATCACTCCAAGGTATACAATGTCCTTTCTCATCACTATATGTTTAATTTGTTTTTCATAATACTTTACATTACTTTTGAACATAACCATTGATTAGAAGTGCATAAGTATCCATATTTGCAGAATAGTATTCAAGGCCGATGCTGAAACACAGAACTGCCCAAGCCGTTGTTGAGCTGATGCTGAAACACGGAAGCTGCTACACAGTCCAAGGACACATATGCCGAAACACGGAGCTGCTACACAAATCCAAGGATGCATATGCCGAAACACGAAGCAGCTACATGGTTCGAGGATGCAGATGCTGAAATACGGAGCCGTCACTCAGTTCAGAAGTACAGATGCTGAGACACAGAGGAGGCCGCCACGATGCTGGAACACGAAGTCCTGACAGCTAGAAGTCAAAGCCGACACAGTCAAGAGCACAATTCACGTGGCTGAACAGCCCGTGAATTGCGATGCTGAAACAGCATCAACAACTATGAGAAGAAGTCGTTACACCAGCCGTAACAGCAATGCTTCGTCCAGCCCCTGCATTAGCAGTCAGTTGCGTGAAGATAGGACACCCTATGTTGATTTAGAAAGAAGATCCGATTTAGTGTAGGATCCAGATCTGCCTTGTAATGATTGTATCGATGGGATTTCCCTTTAATTCAAGGGAAATCACCATTCGAGGGATCCAACTTTTTATGTACTAAGAACTTCAGAGAAGCGGGACGTGTTCGATTTTTCCAATTTGTAATGTGATATTTCAACAGATGAATAGAAGACTGCTTTGATAATTCGTCTCTAAGTTTTCCCGTTTCAGGGGAATCTTGTGAGAAGGGAGGGCCCACCTTCTTCACAAGATTCACCCCCTTAGTTA
>ML783983.1:240552-272161 GCA_009831015.1 Picea engelmannii
TGTTATCTCTTAAAGTTCCTATGAATACATCAATCAAGTGCTCATCTAGAATATATGTTACCTTTATATTCAATCTTTGGAAGTTCTCAATGTGCTCTGTAACTGAACCCTTTTGCTTGAGATTTATCAATTGGCTAAAGAAGTATTTCTATTTGTATCCTCATAGTGTGCTATCATTTCTTCCGTGAAAATTGTCCAAGTGACGAGCGATTTGCGAGAAGAAAACCATCTATACCATACAAATTGATTGGGTTCTAAATATAAAGAAGCAATTCGTACCTTTTGTGTATGTGGCACATTATGTAGATCAAATAATTGCTCCATATGAAGTATCCATGTGATAGGGTCCTTGCCATCAAACTTCCTCATATTGATCTTAGGAACGTGGTTGGTCTTCAACCCAAAGTTAGAGTTTCGCCATTCTTGATTCACCTTCCTTGTGTCCTCATCATGAATTTCATAGGATACATTTTCACTTTTAGGTGTCCTCTATATTACAAATATTTTCAATACTTCCATGATCTCCTCTTTTAAACCATCCATCTTTGCCTCCAACTTAGCTTCCATCTCTTGTAGTTCATATTTTTTTACTATCTTCTTTTGTAAATAATTTATGTCCCTACGCATTTCTTCACCTTCATCAAGGGTCCAAGTAGGATTGTCTGGAGGGTTATTTGGTGTAGAAGTTCCCTTTTTGGGTGGCATGTTGGCCAAGTATCACTTTTGAACCTTGATTTTGAGGTGGTTCAGCTAGACAATCCTTCTTCTATTGTATCTCCAAAGTTTCGACCCTTCTGGGTATGAAAATTTATTTTTTTTAGTTCTCTGATATTTCTTCTCTTCAATGCCATAGGTCTGATTAAAATTGAATGTGCTAGGTGGAATTTATGGTAACTTCCCCACAACTTTATGATTTTTGGCCTTTCCAAGAGATCTCACTTGTATAGCGTGCCCTGCAAAAAATAATTGATATAAAATTCTGAACCTCGTACCAGAGATACTACATACTGTCCACTATCCAATGCAACTAGTCTCACTCAATTTGGATAATCTAGGAATAATTTATGATTATTTTACCTGGAACACCTTCTTGGGACTAGTCAATAGGACTAGTCAGATACTGTATCTTCCACAGGGTGTATCTACAAATGTAAGATGATACAAAATCTTAAATTGTTACCATAGATACCTTACTAATTTTTGTGAATATCCTTCAAAGTTCAGGGTCTGAAACGTTACAGAAAACGTTTTATAGTGAAAATTCCGCAAAGACTCAGTTTAGGATGATTCCAGAACCCTATCTTGCAAAGGTTGTATCTTCAAAAGTATAATTCCTCAGGAGAAATTTTAACACAACGTACCTTGATATTTCTACTAAATACCCTCTAAGTCGTTCCTTTTGAAATGTTGTAGAAAACAAGTTATATCTAAAATTCCAAGGTGTCTCATATGTAGCAGCGAAACCCCAAGACCTTGAGCTCTAATACCATATGTTAAGAACCAAATATCAATATAGCATAGAAAAACCTCATAATAAGCACTCAACGCCTTGAAAAAGAGATAAATTCAAATAATAATCCTCTTCAAGGGGGTAACCCCCTTATGCCCACATAAATGTACAATTACAAGATGATTCAAAATGAAAATGTCTCCTTGGTATATATAGGAGACTAGGAGGTATAATTACAACTAATGGACTAAAACCGACATAAATAAAATAACATTACTAATATAGTATGCCCCAATTAAGGGGTAATGAGCCACTATTTAGGGCTTAACAAAGAATTAAATTTGAATGGACATTTGAGTGTGAAGAGAACTTTAATTTTTTGAAATAATTACTTACTAGTGCACCTATTTTAAATATTGCTTACCCAAATGAAATTTTTGTGGTATGTACAGATGTGTGCAAGGAAGGACTTGCTGGATTCCTCACTCAAAATGTACATGTCATTGGTTATGAGTCCATAAATCTTAAAGAACATGAGAGGAATTGTGCCACACATGACTCAAATCTTGTTGCCATTGTTCATGAATTGAAGATTTGAAGGCATTATCTCATGGGAAAGAGATTTGAATTAAGAACAGAGCATAGTGGTCTAAAATATCTTTTTGAACAGACAACTTTGAATGCCAAGAAAACAAGATGGATGGAATTTTTAAGTGAATATGATTTTGACATCAACCATATTAAAGGAAAATAAACAAAAGTTGTTGATGCACTTAGTACAAGAATACATCTCATGCATGCTACAACCATTAGTATGCATTAGTCAGATTTGAAGAGCATAATTTTAGATGTCTCTTTTATAGATCAACATTACCTACAGGGAAAATAAATCTTACAGCAAGAAAATGTACAACAAAAAATTAAATAATATGATATGAAGGAATATGGATTACTTATGCATAAAAAAATAATTTATGTTCCTAGTTCCAGAGAACTTAGGAATTTGGTATTAAAGGGAATGCATAATATTCTATATGCCATACATCCTAGCTACCAGAAAACGATTGCAGCAGTAAGAAGCCAATTCCTTTTGGCCAGGAATGAAGAAAGATGTTTTTGATTACATTACCATATGTATGGAATGTCAGAGAGTGAAGGATGAGTACAAAAACCCAATGGGTTTGTTACAACTAGTACCAATTCTAGAGAAGAAATGGAAAGTGGTAACCATTGATTTTATAACTAAATTTTTGAGGACAACAAGGAAACATGATTCAATAATGGTAGTGGTTGATAAATTGCCAAATTCTACTCATTTTGTTCCTGTAAAAATGACTCATAAAACAACCAATATTGCATAAATTTACATCAGCGAGATTTCTATCTTGCATGGGATACATACCACATACATTAATATAATGGAAAATAAGTAAAAAAAGTGGGTGAATATGATTTCATGTTTATCATTTAAACCATATGATAAATCAATTTCCCTCCGTCTAATATTGGTATCTTGATTATGATGATCCTCTTTAACCAATGTAGTGACCTCTTCCCATGATAACCTACCATAATATTGTATACATCATTCTATCCATACCTTCATCCAATTAATATTTTTTGCAATGTATAAATGTAGTGCATCCCAGTCTCGACCAATTATATGAAAAATAACAATTCAAAAATAATTAGGTACCATGTCAAATATTAATAATTGATGTAAAAATAAAAATTAAATAGGTACAATATAGATTAAAAAGAATAAACAAAAGTATTGTAGATCTGTATGATCTAATTAACTTTCACTTTCCTCATTCTACATTTTCCCAACAAGACCTCCCCTTCAAATTTGTTTATGGAGCTGACATCCCAGATGAGAGACACATCCATATTTGCTACTAACTAATGAATATAATGACTAATATACACCAATTATTGATATCCCATGTATCCCTCCACCATAGAACCCTCAGGATGTGATCTTTGTCTAAGAAATTCCTTCAATGATTTAAAATGCCTCTCCATCATCCACATTGACTTTGTGTGTATAGGTCCATGCATTTTAATCTCCTCAACCTGGTGTATGAGGTAGTGTTCTTGTGCATTGAAACATGTCGAGCGTAGGTAATTTTGCATTCCACACATTAGGCGAGGAAGTTCTCTCCTCCAATACTTTATATCTTCTTTATGGACTTCTTAATATGACAACCACCTACACATGATCCAAGCAAATCATAGGTTTAAGTATATACATTGTAGGTAAAACACATGTGAACAAGTTTTGCAACAAATTATTTTCATAGAAATTTCTACTTACCTCATGTATTTACCAATATCATATATGACTTGTTTTATGTTGTTGTCAAAGTTGTCTGGAAAAGATAGAGGTATACTATATTGTAACAAAAAAGGAATCATTATAAACATTAGAGGCAGAACATATTGTAACAAAAAAGTAGACAAAAAAATACCAAAAAGATGTATACCGATATAGAAATATAACAAAATAATTACCTTAATGAATTTATGCCATTCATGAGTTTTTACCCCACCAAATTCACCCTTTTACTTAAGATATTATTTATGTTTGAAGAAAATCTCATAGGAAATTTTATTTTGCTAATGACATATTTTACAACATTGCTTTGATTCTCTGTAAATAACCATGGAAGACTATCTTGATGTCCATCGATATTTGAGTTAAACAAATTTTTCATTCGTAATTGGCTTCCTGAATGTCACTATAAATTTTGCCAATTTTTTCTGTCACTCCTGCCATATAATATTCTCCATAATTTTTATGTTACATTATTCCTTATATGAATTGTATCAAACAAATGAGCTATTTGTAGGTGTTCATAGTAGTGAAACCTGTTGAATCGTATAGGGTATGTTTTCATTCCTCATGGAATCCCATTAATGCCTTGACGACATTTATGAAAAATAAATGAGATTACAACAATAATTGTTAGATAGAGTAAATAAAATTCAATACAAATTAAAATTGTCATATATATATATATATATAATACATATTCTAATTTTTTATCTTGATGGTTTATATTATATTCCAACGTCCATAGGTGAGGTGTCATTCTTCGTGGTTTTATTCCAGTCTCTTCTTTCAAATTGAAAATATGCTTTTATGTAGTTTGATACATGTGGTTCTTAGGGAGGAAGTGCATATACTCGGAAAACACCTCATTTTCTAAACTTCTTGAGCACGATATTTCATCCTAGGACCACATATTGGACATGCAAATTTACCCTTTGTTTGAAGGCCTACAACATATGGATTAATGTCAATATCAATAATATAATAAGGAATCATTTAAAAAACATGCATGATATTTTAAAAAAATTGTATACTATTATTTAGTGCAATAGTACATTGCATACCACAAAAATGTGTTAGCCCTAGCACACCATGAATTGTCCATGTAAGTATTCCATCAAATTGAAATTATTTTTTCCCTATTGGTCTAGAGATGTCATACATAGAGATGCCAACCCATAACTTTAGTAGCTCATCTATTAGAGGCTCAATATATTCATTCATATATTTAACTTGGTACTTACCTAATTGATTGAAAATACACATCATTACCACTTTTTATATATGTATATATAATAAATTATGCAACGAACAAGACAAATGAAATGTCACATTCAAAAAATTATTGTAAACAATAGAAACATCATTGCCAACATTCTTTGCTTCCTCTTTATTGACATCCAAGGAGGAGGGTTACTGTTTATAACAAAAATAAGCCACACTAAGTCAATAGAATTGATCTCTCCAAATGGATTGACACCATTAGCTGCCAATGAAATCCTAATATTACGAGGTTCTTTTTTAAAAATTCATCATCTTTCTTTGATGTTCCTAAATGTAGAACTATCTGCAGGAATTCGAAGAATACCATCTTCACTTCTATTCCATGCATGGTAATCCATAAAATGTGTTATGTTTTGGCACTTGAATAGTCACTGCAAACATGGAATTATGGAAATATGACAAAGAACCTTGCAAGGAACGGTTGTGTTACATGATTAGTTCGATATCTACTGATTTTACATTGTGGGAATTTTTTTTCTGATGTATATTGTCCATAATATATAATATGATCATTAGGACATGCGTCAATAACATGGTAGTATATTCCAATATCTTTCATAATGGTAGATAATTCTCGATATGTGTGAGGTAAAGTATTTGATGATGGTAGGAGAAATTCACCTAAAAATCTATAATGCAATAAATAACTAGTTAATGTAAATAATATTAATATTGAATATTGAATCTTTAATTTACATATTAAATAATAACACTAAGAATAGAGAAATAAAATAAAATTATAACTTTTATGTATATGTGACGAATTATATTACATACCTTAGGATTTGGGTGAGATAAGTGTTTGAAAAACCATGCAATACCTTCAATTTCACCAACAACAATATAACAGAGAGAATATTTATCCTCAAGCCTTCGTAAAGGGGTTTTTCTGACTTCTCAATCATAGGTACATAATGAATAATATCAAAATTGTCATCCATTGAATCAAAGGTGTCTTGGATCAATATATTTATACTGTCATTCTCAATTGCACTATTATCAGTGTCATCTTCTTCCATAGGACTAAATTGATCACCAATATTCACTCCATCTTCCTCAGTGTGTACAACAAGATTTCTACTACTACTTGGAACATTCACAACATCACACTTAGGACTCCCTTTCTTTATCATTATAATCAATCAAATGATATTAGTGTACATAATGAATATTGAAACGATGAAAATTTCTATGAATAAAATCAATACAAAAACATATAATGAGTACTAACTTAAGAAGGGATGATATTCATACCCCTCTTCAACATGTCCAAATTGTCTACAATTCCTTTCAACTGTTGTTATTAAAATCTTTCTTCTATTGAAGCCCCTACATTGATTTCAAGGGAAAAAACATTTCCTATTGCCCTTTGCTTCCACTGTCGCAAATAACCTTTGAAGTGTCCTATCATTTTCCTCTAGAGTAATGTTATGTGGCATTGTAATTAAGTGTTACAAAAAAATCCAATGAAGCAATATAATTACAATATACAAATATATTCTACCAATTTCACACATGTAAATGTATTTCTGGCCAAAAAATACAATACACATAATAGAGAGGAGGAGGATCTATGACCCCATGTGACAGGAATTAAAGGAAATGGCAACAATTTTATGGTTTCCATTTCGTCGAATAGTTGGGTAAAATCGATCGAACATTTGTAAAAAATTTCTTTAAATGGTTGGCATGCATCCTCCATCCTTTCGTGGGTCGAAATCCAATATTGTTGAAATTAGGGAAAGGGAAAAAACTTGAGATATCACCCTAGTATACAGTCTTTAGGGTTTACAACATATTCACAGTCCTATAACTTATAACATTTAAATTACAAACAACATGCATGGATTTTTCTTGGCAAGGCGTGCATTTTTCATCATGCCCTATTATCATGCTTTGTTATGCATTTTTTTACATTTGCAAGGCATTTTTTTATCATGTATGCACAAAAGAGGGTTTTTGTTTTGAAAATGAAAAAATAAATGTATTTAAATATGTAAAATGAAAAGATACAAACTCCACAATTTGAATCATTCAATTTGGAGGTCATATGAGTCATCGACGTGCATTTTACGGAAAGATAACTTTTCCTTCCATTTTATAAAAAGTCTTCAATCTTGGTTCAAGGAGGAAGACCCATTACATTTGAAACTATACTTAGGGAGATACAACTGTATTTATAATGTTATTTTATTCACCACAAATCTCTTATAACTAAATTTGAAGATATATAGAAGCATCAACACACATTTCCATTAGGTTACCTTCTATTGTTTTGGTCTTTCAATTTACAAGGAAGATTTTGCCTCTTTTACACAACAACCACAATTATTTTTGAAAATGAAAATATAAATATGTACATAGGTGTAAATTATCTATTACACCCTCAACAAATTGAATCGCTCGAATTGGAGGTGTCTTAAGACCCGTGCGTGCATTTTTGTGAAGCTTGGTGTGCATTTTACACAAGGGTGGAAATTAGAGTTTAAAAAAAAAGCATGTATTACTTATGTGTGAGTGTGCACTTTTAGATGTGAAGACTATAAAAAGATTGAATTAGGGTTTTATGCAACAACAAAAACCCAATTAATCCTTCCAATATTTGTCAAATGGTTATCATGAAAAATACATAATGGAAACAATGAGGATTGGATGGGTGGGAAATTGTAATATACCCATTGTACAATAAGGCATAAAATATTTTATGCCTTAGGCTTGCATTTTAGAGGACATAGGGGGAATTTGCAGACAAAAAACCTTGTGTTGTGCATAAAGGGTAAAAGTTGCCTTGTAAAACAAAGAGGTTAAATTGTTAAAACTGACCTTGTTAAAATGCACACCAGACCGAGAGAAATGCACACCCAATAGTGAAATTGGTATGATTATATCAGGGATATACAGGCTTATGACAAATCCATTCCTTCAGATAAATTATGCATGTCCTATGGTGAAAAATGCCTCCCTAAAAAGGAAAAATGCATGAAAACATGGCAGATGACAAATGAATGCCCTAGGAAGAAAAATGCACAACTTGTGTTGGTAATTGTATGTTGACCTTATGAAATTACATGAAAACAAGGTATTGAGGAAAATGCATTCCCTTTCAGGGAAAAATGCACGTCTCAAGTTGAAAATGGCCTTGTTGAAATGCATGCCAACCTGAGGGAAATGCACGTCCAATGGTGCAATTGGTATGTCTATATCAAGGATATATAGTCTTATGAAACATCCATTCCTTCAAATAAATTATGCATGCTCCATGGTGAAAAATGCATTCCCTAAAAAGGAAAAATCCATGAAAATGGGGTAGATGACAAATGCACACCCTAGGAAGAAAAACTCATGCCTTGTGTTGGTAATTGTATGTTGACCTTATGAAATTACATGAAAATAGGGTATTGAGGAAAATGCACGCCCTGTAAGGAAAAAATGCACATCTCATGTTGAAATTGCACATTGAGGGCATGGGATTGCATGTTTACATAGTAAGGAGGAATTTGCACACCTTGTTAATGATAAATGCATGTGTGCACTATAAACATGCACGCCCTTGACATATTATGCATCCCTATGCTGGCCTAAACCCTAAATGGTTCTTCCTTATCCCATATGAGTGGTTTTCACATGAAGATGAATGAAAATGGATGTTGATCCATTGTGTATGATTGATGCTACTATGGAATATCTTATAACAACCCTGAAACCATGCTTGACAAGTTGTTTGACAAGTTCTTTGTAAAAACACATATGTAGTTAACCTTGAATGTTGATTTTTTTCTCGATTCCCAAAATATTAGAAACTAGAAATAATTAGAAGTCTCCCACACCTATGATTGATTTCAAATGCATGCAAGATATATTGTGTGTACCATTTAATTTGAGATTCAATGTGTGTGTGTTTGTATTATAGTCAACAACGTTTGTAATTTTCTTTCAAAATTAACCTGACACATACTAGAAATAATTTTTTTTATTTTCCAAGTTACAACACCTGGGGAAAACCCTCGAGTTCTTTCCCTCATTTAGAGGATGGAAATTTTTCATTAATTCTCAAAAATCCTAGGTCCATTGTTAAAAAATGCTACAAATCTACTTGAGTGTGATTATAAAAATGCACGACAAGTTTTATAAAAGTGTTATTTGTAATAAATTATATCATATATATAAATATTAATTTATATCTTCTTAGTAAAATTTCTTTATAGAAAAATATATCAATATAACCCTAAATCATTTAAAAAAAAAAGTCAATTTCTTTCCAAGGGTTTCCTCAATGTGATTGTGCATTCCACAAATTCCATTCCTTGGTTCCCATTCTTGTTAGCATGAATTCCTCAAAAAATTATTTCAACTTTGAAGTCGTAAAACCATGGTCGTAATTGAAACAAGGGCATCCTCTACCATGAGCACATCATTTGAAATAGGTGGTTCCCAATATGAAAAGTTCACTTTCAACAAATTCCAGGAGTGTGTTGATGCATGGAGAGACACAATGAACTTTCCAATAGGTTGTAAGTTTTAAAATTTTGAAGTAAAGAAATGCATAAAGATTCTTAAGAAAAACATAAATCAATCAATGGCTCATACACATAGTACATAAAGATTTATGTTGGAAACCCTTAACCGGGAGTAAACCAACCTTCCTTGGTGTCACACCTCTGAACTCTTCATTGTACTAATTTAACCATTCACAATACAATATATACATAATATTTTAGGTATTCCACCACTACCAAAACCCTAATCCCTTAATCCAGGATTAATTTAGAAAACGGATAAAAATAGCAAAAACACTAAAATAACAAAAATCGCCCCAAAACCATTTGTGGGGTACTTCCCCAAACACTTCATGTAACCAGGGGGGAAATCCTGCCCCCCCTGGGACCCCCCTAGGAAATCACCTAACACACATGACACAGAGAACGAAGGGGAGAGGGATCATCAAATGCATTCGTCAAATCTAACGCACACCCTACACACATGCAAATAATATAACACCTACCCAACACATGTATGCTAAATATCCGAAGAAGAGTAGAGGTTTGTGACTTTATGTTTGGACCCTTCCATTTCAAAAATGATGATATATATATATCCATAGCTAACTATGATGACATAACTATGGAAATGAAACTATTTGGCCAGATCATTTATCAAGACATTGATTTTCTTGCAAGAGAAAGAAAAATTCCATGTAGAGGGAGAGCAACATTTAACTCCAAGAAAACCTCCAAGGTAGAAAATATTGATATGCACAATAAAATATGTGGGAAAAAGCTATATGTTCCCAGGAATGGTTTAAGAATTCTATATGTTCCCTAGGAAGTATACTATTTGAAAACACAAGTATTCCAACAGAGGACGAACACCTTCAGTAACCACTCACATAACCAGATCAAAGATCAACACACCAATGTTTTCACATTGTAAAACCCCTACGGGGAAACATCCACAGCCCTAGCTAACGCGACCACTTGGAGTAGTTTATTAATGCAAAGAAAAATATTACAGAGAGATTTTACAAGAGAGTTTCTCATAATCGATCATCGACAAATGACCCTCCATGCTCTTTAAATAGAGATCATGGACTAATCGAGTGTTAAGCCACATATCAATGGTCGTTAAGATCAAGGAGTGTATGAACCATCGGATCACTCTATGTCGGGAACATATCGTGACCGTCGGATTTCCTAACTACAAATGTATACTAATGCATACTAAAGAAACACACTAAGAAACACACTTTTACCTAACGACATATTAGACCAAGTAGATCTTAACTAACTCCTAAGTGTCTAAATATCATAACATCCCCCCTTAAGAACAACTTGGGATAGGATTGAAGGATTTACAATAGTGATACAATAGGATAAGGAAGGAGGCATTAGAGCCTATCCCCCCTTAATGACAACTTCCTAAACTCGTAACATAGATCAAAGTTTGGAAAATTTTGCTTCTGTAAGAGACTTTGTGAAAATGTTTCCAACTTGATCTTCTGTAGGGAAAAAAAGAACTTCAATAACTTGATCATGAATTATCTTTCTGATGAAGTGCATGTGTAGCTCAATGTGTTTTCTATGCTGATGTTGAACTAGGTCTTTGGTGATCTTGATGGCACTCTGATTGTCACACCAAAGGCTGGTCGGATGCTGGTGCTAGAATCCAAACTCTGAAAGGAGTTGTCGAAGCCACATGGCTTCCTGACTTGCATTTACCACTGCTCGATACTCTGCTTATGCTGAAGAAAGTGAAATATCATGTTTCTTCTTATAGGCCCAAGTGATAGGTCCCAAACCAAGGCTGAAAACATAACCTGCAGTAGACTTCTGATCATCAGGGTTGTCGGCCCAATCTGAATCAGTGAAACCAACCAATAAAGGATTCCTCCCTGAACTGTAATGTATCCCGAACTAAATGGTACCACGAACATAGAGAAATATCCTTTTAGTTGCTTTCCAATGGCTTTCATGGGGTGTTTTCATATACCAGGAAACAAGACCAACATCAAAGGAAAGATCAGGACAGGTATGAGTCAAATATAAGAGGCTACCAACTAACTGACGATACGTGACATCAACTTCAGGAGAAGTACAGGTTGAAGTATGCTTGACTCCAGACTGGAAGGGAGAAGGGGTTGGTTTACAATTGTCTATGTGAAATCGACGAACAAGGTCACAAGAATACTTAGACTGGGAAAGAAAAATTCCTTCATTGGTTTGCAAAACTTGGAGGCCAAGGAAATAGTGAAAAAATCCTAAGTCTGTCATTTCAAATTTCTTCTTAAGGATGGTTTTCACATGGTTTAAAAGTTTTGAGTCACTACCAATAAGGATAAGGTCATCAACATAAAGGACAAGGATTATGAGATGGATTCCTACTTTCTTGGTATAGACATTAGGATCAGAATGGCATCTAAAGAAGCCAATGGCAATATGAAAGTTGTCCATTTTGACATACCAAGCTTGGGGAGCTTTCTTGAGACCATAAATAGATTTCTTAAGGTGACAAACAAGGCTAGAGTCATTCTGGACATAGCCAGGAGGTTGTTCCATGTATATTTCTTCTTGCAAATATCCATGCAAGAAGGCAGATTTAACATCCATCTGATGGACCTCCCATTTATGTGAGGCAACAAGGGAAAGAACAAGGCGGATGGAATTCATTTTGGCTACAAGGGAAAAGGTTTCATGATAGTCAATTCCTTCAACTTGGGAAAATACTTTGGCAACTAAATGAGCCTTGTGTCTTTCAACACTTCCATATAATGCATACTTAGTTTTGTAGACCCATTTACATCTAACAAGTTTTCTTCCTTTTGGAAGAGGTACAAGATCCCAAGTATCGGTTGCCATCAAAGAATGATGCTCTTCATTCATTTTTGTATCCCAATCTGGATTACCTGAAGCTTCTTCAAATCTCTTTGGATCATGAGTTTCTGAAACTTGAGCCAAAAGAGAAGACGCTCGTTGGAACTGTGAAAGTATCTGACGTTGATCTGAAGGATCACCGAAAAGATCACCAGTTGCTTCTCGTGTTGAATGGACCCATCTAGGAAGCGGTGGAATTGGTGCTAGTTCAGGTTCAAAGGACTCATCTGGAGGAGGGTGAGGAGGCGAAGGTGGATTTTCATCCTCACTGTCATCCTCTAAAGAAGAAACCAGATCAAAAGAAGGCACAAACAATAAATATGGCTCGCAGGTCGAAGAAGGCACAACCGTCGAATTAGGCTCACATGCCAAAGAAGGGACAAATGTCGAATTAGGCTCGTAGGCCAAGAGATTTTCATCAAATTTAACATCTCTTCTAATAATAATTTCATTACAATGTGATTGAAGAAGTCTATAACCTTTGAAATCTTCAGAATAACCAACAAATATACACTTCTCACTTTTAGGCTGCAATGTTTTCCTTTTCTCATTAGGCATGTGATCCCATGCTATACTGTCAAATACACGAAAGTGACTTACATTTGGTTTAATTTTAGTCCAAGCTTCTTCTGGTGTTATATTTTTAAGAGCCTTTGTGGGAGTGTGATTTACTATGTAATTTTCACAGTTGATGGTTTCCACCGAATACTTTAGACTTAATCCCTTAGATTGGATCATACAATTAGCCATTTCTTTTAATGTGCGGTTCTTTCTCTCAGCAACACCATTTTACTCTGGTGTATATGGAACAATGTGTTGCATTTGGATTCTCTGTGTAGTGTAGTAATTTGTAAAATTATTTTTCACATATTCGCCTCCATTATCTATTCTTAACCTTTGAATTTGATGGCCAGATTGCTTTTCTACAAGGTCCTTGTAGGCCAAAAACTTGTCAAAAACTTCGCTCTTAAGTTTTAAGAAGTAAAACCAAGTATGTCTGGAAAATTCATCAATGAAAGTTAAGAAATACTTGCACCTAGAAAAAGAAGGAGAAGAAAGTGGGCCATACAAATCACTATGAACAAGCTGCAAAGGACCCGAGGTGTGCCAAGAGGCACATTTTTCAAAACTGTCCCGATGATGTTTGTCGAGAACACAACTGGCACAAACACCATCTCTGCATGAAACAATAAGAAGACCAGTCACCATCTGTTGATTACATAGTTGCTGCAATGAGCGATAGTTTAGATGACTAAACCTCTCATGCCAAATTTTTCTCAATTCATCGCTATGAGAAACAAAAACTGATGAAAAAGATGATGACCCAAAGTTGTCAAACTTGTACAACTTGGTAATATCATCAACAATTCCAGTTGCAAGAACATGATCGGGATCTTTTAGATCCTTGATTACAACTTGGTGAGGTGAAAAATCTATTGTTTTACCTTCACCTGAATGAGTGATTTGATATATTGATAGAAGGTTACAAGAAAGACTTGGAACACATAATACATCATTGAAATGGCCATTTTCTACTTGTACTATTCCAGATCCTTCAACACTAAGAGATCTATCATCACCAACAAATATTTTCTTGGTGTTACATTCATTTAGAGTAGAAAATATGTCTCTATCCTTAGCCATATGATAAGATGCTCCAGATTCAATACGCCACTTATCAGAAGTAGAAGTAGAAGGTGTATTGAAGGAGAAACTAGAAGCAGAAAGTGCATGTCCATGAGAAGAAGAAGAATAAGTAGAATCAATATTGATGTTGTGCTTCTTCATCACTGCTTCTAAAGCTGCCATATTCTTGAAACATTTGGACTCATCATGACCATATTTATAACAAAAGTTACAATGTCTGTTAGTATTCTTATTTTTATATTTTTCTCCTTTGTCACCATTAGGAGTTGAAGCTATTTGAGTGGGTTTGGGACCCTTATATTTCTTGTTGTTGTAGCGAGGATGTTGCATCTTGGGATACTTGGGTGTATCTTTCTGTTGGGAAACTAAGGCTTTGTTAGAGGTACCTGCAGTGCTGATCACTCCAAGTTGTATAAGCTTATCTTCCTCTCTAATCAAAGAAGGACTCAAGAGTGGGTTTTTCATAAGCTTTCCCTATAGCCTCTCTCATGGCATAAAATGTAGATACAAACACAAAATATGCACTACCTAGCTTAGAAAGAATAAGATAGATGCAACACTCTTCCTCCATTTTTATCTTACATTCTTCACATAAAATTCTAAGTGTTTTAAACTTAGATAAATAGTCTCCAAGGCAAGAAAAATCACTTGGACTCAAGGTCAATATTTGATTTTCTAATTGTTGTGCTCGAATAATATTGAGTTTACCAAACATAGATTCAATCTTGTCCCAAACTTCTTCGAGGTCATCGATTTCTTGAAGGTGGTACCTTAAATCAGGAGAGATGGACATTCTAATTAGTCCTCATGCTTCATCATTCCTATTATCCCACTTTCCTTTCTTATCATCATCAATGGGTTCTTTCTCCTTTCCTAAAGTAATATGGTACAAACCTTTACTTCTTAATAAATCTTCCATATGAAATTTCCATTGGAAGTAGTTGTTGTTGGTAAGAAAGACATTACTTGTAGAATCCACATTAAATATGAAGATAATATGGACTTAAAAATTGAAATTGATGATCTGGATGGAAAGAGCTTGAAAAATTATGTGGTTCTAAAAAAAAAAGGCACTGAAAAATGGACTTCCGATGTGAGAGTTATGCCCTTTTAAAAAAAAGGCATAAACGGTAACCAACTGACCACGTGATAGTGTAAGTTGCTTTATGAAGTGACCCACTTTTATAAAGAGAAGTGGGGATCGCTTTTACAATGAAGTTACTTTATAAAAGAAAAGTTGCATGCAAAATAAATAACTCTAAAATAAAATATTAAAGCTACTTATAGTGATTCACTTTTATACTTGAAGTGAAATACACTTTACAATTTTAGCATGAACTTTTTCAAAAAGGTAACAAAAGAGAGACTTGAACTCAAGACCTCTTACTTAATAAGGCAAGTTTTAACCAAATGGTCTAACAAAACATATTGTAATGTTCAGAAGGAGGATTGGGGTTGTTGTTGTTGTTGTTGTGGAAGACGGATTTGGAGAGTGTGCTAAAAAAAGAACTTTTTGCACACAAGAAATTTTTTTTTCTTCTCGATGACAACAAGGGTTAGATCTCAGTTAGCTTACCCGGAAGATGCACCTTTTCCAATCTGTTTTTGATTTTTCGAGATCGTACAAGGCGTGGGGAAAAGATAATACATATATCTAAAAGAGTAGCAGCCCGGAAATAAAAAAATACAAACCGAAATAAAACCAAAATAAAACTTTGCAGAAATTTAAAAAATGCGTATTCAGGCTTTATACCTCCGAATCTGACTGTAATGGTCATATCTTGGGCAAAAAGAAACCTTTTCGACTGAAACAAAAAGTGTTCCTGAATGAAACAAGTTCTCCAGACGCAATGGAACATTCCTATCAGCCTAGAAATGTACAAAAATTCCAGAAAATGGATATGAGGCAACTCAGCTTCACGATCTTGATCTACAATAGGAGTGAGTCTTCAAACAGGCTCTGATACCATGTTTGACAACACAGGTATTCCAATAGAGGATGAACACCTTTAGTAACCACTCACATAACCATATCAAATATCAACACACCGATGTTTTCATGTGGTAAAACCCCTACGGGGAAACATCCACGACCCTAGCCAACGCGACCACTTAGAGCAGTTTAATAATGCAAAGAAAAAGATTACAGAGAGATTTTACAAGAGAGTTTCTCATAATCGATCATTGGCAAATGACCCTCCATGCTCTTTAAATAGAGATCATGGACCAATCGGGTGTTAAGCCATGAATCAATGGCCGTTAAGATTGAGGAGAGTACGAACCGTCGGATCACTCTATGTCGGGAACATATTGTGACCGTCAGATTTCCTAACTACAAATGCATACTAATGCATACTAAAGAAACACACTAAGAAACACACTTTTACCTAACGACATATTAGACCAAGTAGATCATAACTAACTCCTAAGTGTCTAAATATCCTTACATATACAAATCTTTAATTCAAATTGTCCTTAGGAAAATTATGAATCATCCTAGTACTGATATTTTCTTTAACTGCACGAGGCTATTCATTTATTGGGTTGAAGACAAGGACATATGTTTCCCTCATCTATTGGATAAAAAATTACTTTATTCCCTTGAATAAAGTAAAAAAGAAGAATAGTAAGTTTTGTTTCTCAGGCACACTACATTAAATTATTGATTTATATTGACCTAGTGACCAAACAAGCCCTCTTAAAACCTACATTAGGAGATCAAAAACAAACAAACTCATTGAGGAAGTACTTAAACAGACTGCATTTGATGGTGTGGAAATTAGTTCTAATATAGTTTCCCAAGATGAAGTTAATGTTATCATAACTTTAAGAGACCTACATGAATCTATGAATGAAGTTGAGGAGGAGGGAGGTATGGACCATTATATGGAAATAAGAAATGATGATATTTGTGTTACTTTAGAAACTATAATTAACATAATTCCTCATAAAATGGCATTACTTGGGTATAATTTCCATGTGTATGGGCATTGATTCTACCTCTCCAAGTTGAAATGTGAACATTCCAACATACATTTTGTATAACAGATTCGTTTTATGGGAATTGGATAGAATGATGCATTACAGACTTGTTTCAATGGATGATTCTTCCTCTATATATAGTTGGAATGAAAAGTGTGAACTAAATCACATGGATAATATTGAATGCTTGAAGAAAATTTAAATTCTTCAAAAAGAAATTGTGAAGAAAATACAAGAATGAAGAAACAAAATATAGTGAAAAGATTGTTTTATTGTTGTATTTTGAAGTGAGGTATCTGACATTATGGAGGAATGTAAAGAGAGATTAATAATGCCACGGAAATTTTTGAAATGTCATTGGATACATATACAATAACTATTTCAAATATTCAATAAGAATTGAAAACAAGACCAACAATTTTGAATATACCTACATTGCAAACTACAAGTAATCCGGAGGTGGATGAATTGAAAAAGAGTTTGAAGGAAATTCTTGTAATTTTTAAGACTGAATTTGAAAAACAATTGATAGATCTATGTGAGAAGAATAATTTAGATATTGAAGAATATAAGAACACTATTACCATTTTGAAGAAAGGATATAGTAACCAAGGTAATAAGTTGAATCAGAGAAGGATGACAATTCTCAGTGCAAATGGGAAGAATAGAGAACTTAAAAAGGAAATAAAAATTCTTACTAAAGAAGCTGGCGATAGTGAGGATAAAGGTGAAATTCAAGGTATGGGTAACGAAAAAGGTAAAAGTAAGGGCAGTGCAGCAAAAGAGAAGATTACATAACTTGAAAAGGAAATAGAAAGTTAGAGTAAAGAAGGTGGCAAAGATCAGGATAAAGGTAAAATTCAAGGTATGGGTAAGGGTAAAGATATAAGTCGGGGAGTTCCAACAAAACAAATTCCTTCAAATGACTTGGAAAATTCCATAGAAAGAAAAGAGAATATGTATCAGGAAGATAAAACATTAAAGAGTGTTCTATCTAGTCTCTATGCCCCATCACTGATTGTGGAATCATTGAAGATGATGATAGCTGAGAGAGATGAAAATATTAAAGAGATCAATAATGAACTCTTGTAGAACCGAAAAGCACAACATTTGGGATGTGATGCAAAGACACAAAATTTGAAACCCAATTTGTTGATTTGCAGTAGAAATTATAGAGTACTACAGTAATTGAGGCGATGCCAATTTTTTTTGTTGCATTGGAGAAACAATATTTGAGGGAACAAGAGCTTGATAATGAAGTACAAAAACTCATGGGTCAATTGGATGACGCTTGATCCTAGCTAAAAATAGAAAAGGAACAACTTGAAAGGAACAAAAAGGCCATTGACGAGAAGTATAAGAAGAAGGTAGAAATGTTGAAAAAACAAGAAAAAGATAAACCAATATTGCAAGAGAAATTACAAAATTATGCCAAGAAAATTAAAGATCTAGATAAATAATTACAACATGTGCCTATTGCATCTACAGAACAATCAGAAACCTCTACAATAGAAAAGAGAGGCTCTACATATTTTTCTTCATCTCAAGAGCAGGGATTACATAAACCTCCCAAGCATCCTAGGGTAGTTACAAAATATCATTATTCTATATACCGTGTACTCCATGTAATTACATTTTAAGATGTAATGTATATCATTATTTTTCCAATTTATTAACAATGTATTTTATTTTATGCAGTTAATGACATTTATGAGTGTGTATAGTTATTGACATGTATGAGTGTGTATATTCACATATCAATTCATGTAATACTTTAAAATTTATTTGAGATTACACATAAACACCACCATTCTCATCTTGTTTGCAAGATGTTTGAGTAAAACATAAGTAGTTTCTTGTAATCAACATTTTGATATAAAAATGGTAATTGCATAGATGTATCTTTGTTGTAATGAATATGAAACATATATGTATCAAGTATGAATATGGATTGTAAAACAATAGCTATGCATGCAAATTACAATACATACACAAGCTACAAATGCAACATTTTCTCACTCAATTTATATACATACATAGTTTTAAACTCTAATATGCAAGCAATCTTGCACAAATACCCTAATGGGTATGTTCATATGCAACAACAATACACAACCACAAAATTTCACTTGAGGAATCATTAATCTATAATCTATCATTATAAAGAATTTAATATTTACATATGTAAGAATACATATTAGTTCATGCATGTAACTCCAAAAAAATATATATATATCACTCTGCACCAAATTCTCAAGACACAACAACATATGTGCAACCTTCCTTTTTCCCTAACATGGCATGAATTTTCCTCAATGCCCCCTTTTCATGAAATTTCATAAGGACAGTGTGCATAATGTGAATAATTCATATAACGATATGAATTTTCCCTAACATTATGTTTTCAAGAAGTTATCATGAAAATCCTAACACAAGGCTTTCATTTTTCACTCAAGGACGTGCATTTTACAACATGCCCCATTTTCAAGAAGAAAACACAAAATTTTCATTTTTTAGCATGCATTTTCTTCTTAAGGAATACATATCTCATATTAAGGAATGAATTACTCATTGTCCTATATATACATCATCTCATCATACAAAATTCACCACTGTAGCTTTTCTACAACTTTTTTACAAACCTATAGCTTGTAATATTTCCTATAATATTGACCTGTTCATTCTACAAGACAGAGTTTGGTATAGACAGATATACAACTTTTCTAAAACTTTGTAGCTTTTAATATTACCTATAATATTGACATATTCATTCTATATTTCATCAAAAGTTCATGAATCTTTGTGCATAGAAATCATCCTTTTTAGAGTGTAAATGCACTCCTAATTGTACAAACATGTTAAAATTATTGTAATAATCAAGTTACAACTTAAAAATTAAATTATGGAGTTTTACCCACTTTTGGGCATGCACCTTCCTATATCCAACTTTAACAAATTCACCCTTAAGGTTTACAAGGCAATTGTTAGCCTTTAAGCACATCAAGTAGATTTTTGTATAAAACTTCCACTATAAGGCTATATGCATGTGTATAATCACAAATTACACCTTATTCAAGTTGAACCACTCAATTTCGGTCACGATTGAGACTAGGGCATGCATTTTACTCTAATGTCATTTTGAATTAATATTTACATGTAATCCCAAATCTAGGTGCACGAAAGAAACATATCATGTTCTTAAATTGCACTTTAGATGACATGGGTAAATTTTCCATACATAAAACTCCATATTAAAACTTATAAAACAATTTTTGGAGCTACAGATAAGCTTGGGAGCGCATTTTAATTTGGCCAGTTAGTACATTTGCGACCTTCCAAATTACCAGGAAATGTTTTTCTTTTCTGCATAGCAACCCTTTTTAAACTTGCAATTGAAAACTTAACAATATGAATAGGTCTAATATGATAAAACACAACCCCAAAAACTTTCACAACTCAAATCTAAGGTATAATAAAAGCTTCGCTTATATTTTACAAATAGGTTGGGCATTTCTAGGGTTTTACTAGGCATATCTTGCCTATTCTTGCACAATAGATTATTTTATGAATAAATGGAAAAATAATTGTATAGGATTATGCAAAATGACTTAAAAAATCATTTACAATTTGAACCACTCAAATTGAATGAGTTTTGAGACTTAGGTGTGCATTGTAGTGTAGCCTCCCATGCATTTTGCACCAAGGAAAACTTTACACAAACTCAAAATTTTCCCTCTTTGTCTTAGAAGACAATTTTTGGTCTTTTGTAGGGAAAAGGGTTTTAAGTTTCAAATTACACAAATAAAGGTATAGAAATATGTACTATTTTTCTACAACCATGTAACTTGTAATATTTCCTATAATATTGACCTCTTTATTCTATTTCATAAAAAAAAAAAAATATTTATTTCATTTTATATGTATAAATGGTTGGTTGGAATTCATTGACCTTGATTTCTCTCATGACCCACCATTCTCTGATTCGTCAAAAGGTCATGAATATTTGTGAATAGAAATCATCCTTATTGGAGTACAAATGCACTCATAATTGTACAAACATGTTAAAAATAATTTAATAATCAATTTACAACTTAAATATTAAATTATGGAGGATTATCCAACTTTGGGCATGCACTTTCCTATAGCCAACTTTAACAAATTGGCCCTTCGGTTTTACAAGGGAATTTTTAGCATTTATGCACATCGGGTAGTGTTTTTACTAGAACTGCAAATTTAAGGCTATTTCAAGGTGTAAATTCACAAATTACAACTTCTTCAAGTTGAACAACTCAGTTTGGGTCAGAATTGAGACTAGGGAGTGCATTTTACTCGAAGGAAGTTTTGACTTCAGATTTACATGAAATGCCAAATCTAGGTGCATGAAATAAACTTCTTTTGTTCTAAAATTTGTCTTTCGATGACATAGGTAAATATAAAATATAGTTATATCCATTGTAAAACTTATAAAACAATTTTAGGTGCTACAGGGAAGATTTGGCGTGAATTTTAATTTAGTCACTTAGTACAATTTTGACCTTCCAATTTACAAGGAAAACTTTGCCTCTTTTGCACAACAGCCATTTTTAAAATTGCAATTAAAAAATTAACAACATGATCAAGTATAATATGATAAAACACACCCACAATAACTTGCACAAATCAAATCTACATTTTAATAAAATCTTGACTTACTTTTTACAAACAAGTTGTACATTTCGAGGGTTTTACTAGGCATTTGTTGCCTATTTTTAAACAACGTAGTGTTTTATGAATGCAAACGAAAAACTAATTATATTATAGGCTTATGTAAAATGACTTATACACTCGTTTACAATTTGAACAACTCAAATTGAATGAGTTTTCAAACCTGAGGGTACATTTTAGTATAGCCTAGCATGCAATTTGCACCAAGGAAAAACTTTCCCACTTTGTCCTACAGAACAATTTTTGGTATTTTTCCACAACAAAGGGTTTTAAGTTTCCAATTACAAAAAAAAAGGTATAGACATATGTACAAATTTTCTAATGATACCCACATACCTGTTGATTAATTGGGTTGGTTGTCATTGATGCCAACCTATTGGAAATTACTTCTACTATATCATTTGAGTTATTGACCCAGGGTTCATGTCCTACAAGTTTCCAAAAAATCCTCCAAAACTATCGGCCCTCCCGGTACACCAGAAGGAAACACAACACACGGAATGCGCTGCACAGTCTCACCTGAGATAGCTTTAATGGGTGGTTGTAAGATTCATGTGTTTACAGCCTAGGATTGAGTGTGAAATATGTGACCTATATTCTGAACCATATATTATAACTTGTAATTGCAACATACTGTTATTCAGTGTCATACAACAACTTTAGCAACTTATTCCTTTAATAATGCACCCATATTCTTTAAGTGATATAATAACTCTTTCATTCATTACGCATAACAAAAAGATATTGGAAAGAGAATAAATACATGCATGCATTCATCACATTACATAGATATTACCATGGTTCACCCCCTCCTGGGCTACGTCCACAAAGATTTGGCTCTTGGCTCTTTTATTATGATAGTTCTGCATCTGCAACGCCATGTGCTTACAATTATCCTCGGATGGGTAGGGTCTATATGAGGCGAACTAGATCGCACTAGGATCCTCATCTTGTGATATAATACTCAATATCTACCTTCTCTTCTCTCCTATAGCTCAATATATTACAAAATCGCTCATTCAGCAAAATGTAACCCCAAATACTAACTCATTCGGAACCACTACAAAATCCTTCCAAAACACAACATTAGAATAATAATCGACCTTTTTTTATCATACTTTAGTATTGGTATTTATACATCTTTGGCTCTTCAACCATTACAATACATTCCAAAAATCCTAACCCTACCAACATTAGGTCTTTTCCTCATGCGCGCATGTTGTTCTTCCTTCCAGTTTTCACTTTCCCTTGTGCACTCTTTCTTGCATGCGTGTGTGTTGCATTTCCTTCCAATTGTTGCTTTACTTTATGCACACTTTATTTCCCCATGATAATCCTTCTTTCCACTTTGGTTTGCTGCCAACAGGCCCCCAACACTGACATGTGGCTCGTCCCGATCCACCTAATTATTTTGAGCTTCCTTGATCTCCTTGGTGATCATCTGGATCTTTTCCTTGATCTCTGTTGCTTCTGTCAGCACCTGCGTGATATTCTCCTTGATTGTGTCCACTACTTGGACTGCCACTTCGTCGGTGATCATTCCTACACATTCTTCATGGGTCTATGCTATCTGTATCTTATCTTCCTCTACCTATGCCAGTACTTTTACTACCCGCTCCTACAATGGCTCCATTTGAGCCTGACACTCTTGTTTCTGCGTTTGTGCAGTGATGAGTTCTTCCTACAGCTTCTTCATCTCTTGCATACCTTTGGTGTGCTCTAGGATTGGTATTGTCTTCTGCCTCTGCCTGAGTTCTTGGATCACTACATTGATCCTTTCTTCTTCCATGTTCCATTTGTGGACCTGTTGATCCTCCTCCAACCTGGTCCAATTTTGTGTTGTTTTGTTAAACAAGTCAGCGACTGTGCTGACCTACTGCTCTATCTCCTGCAGCTGCATTGTTTCTTCCTGTTTCCTTTGCTTCTTCACTGTCGGTGGTGTGGTTGGCATGAGATGCTCTTAGAGATTCTCAATCTCCTTCTGGTATTGCTTGATTTCCTATGCAATCTGATCAATATTTTTCGCTACCCAGTGTTTGGAAGCTTCTCAAAAATTCCTACGCAATCTGATTTCCTACGCAGTGTTTGGAAGCTTCTCAAAAATTCCTCCTACTCTTCATTCCAGTTCATTCATGCATTCTCTTTCCTCCTGAGTTTTGGACTTGTCTTGCTCAGAGACATTTTCCAACACCTCCCGCTTCTCTGTTGCTCATTGTAATTCAACTAAGTCTTTGTGTGCACGAGACTGTACCTCGTGGTCAATGCTAACCTACAACTTGTGTAGTTCCTTGGATGGAATCTGCGTCAATACCAATTGGATGTGATTTAGATACTTCAAGGGTGTTGTTCGGCTCTAAAAATTTCCTAAAAACAACCTCTATGCATCAACCAAAGATAGGCGCTGGCACAAGCGTTTTACTTGTCTCCTACATAGGTTCTTACCTTCTGTTTTCAATACCCAACCTCCAGAGATGAAAAACCTGTAAAGGAACAACAATCGCAAAGGGAACAACAGTTGTTCTATTCAAAGGAACATCACGACTTGCAAAAGGAACAACATTCGTTACATTGGGCCGAACTAATGTTGAATTAATTGAATTGTAGTATTTGCCCAACTTATCTAATTTGTCAACCCAAGGGTCGTAAAATGACAAAGCACATGCTAAGTATATGAAATATTGAAGCGGGACTAATCTAATCTAATGTTTAAGCTACAACTGGAATTGAATCATTAATCTAACACGCAACTTGGAATTGAATTAATCTAGTTGCATAAATGAAATTAATCTAGTAATGAGAAATTGTGTAAAGGAATTAATCTAGAAATGGAGAACTACATGAAGGAAAAGAAAGTACAACATGTGAAGAATTGAATGACACAACAACATATGTGAGCTCACTCTAATGAAATAATCTTATATTAAAATAACCAAATCAATCTTCATAACATAATAATGAAAGCATGAAAACCAAAACCATGAATCAAAGCTAAGAATCCCTTTCTCTTTTGAATCCTAATGACTACTCTAATTCTAATTACATCCTAATTGAGTTCTCATGAAGAGAGAGCACTCTCTTTTATACATGAGAGCCTTGAAGATAAGATAACCATATCATTATTACAGATCCACTATTCTCTCAACCTATTTCCCATTATTACAAAATATAATCCCTTTAAATCCTCACACATATCTCTCATATATCTTAGAGAAGATATTCCAACCAAATCTCCATGATCTTCTCCTTGGAATGGGCTTGAATTATCTCCTCAAATATTGAAATGGTGGAGGAAGTATTTGAGAAGTCCTTTGAATTAATCCTTCACATATTCCTACACATTACAAAGATCACACATATTTGAGATATATATGAAAACATGTTGATTTTCTAACATTTAATCACAAATTCCTTTTAAATACTAAAATGAATAAAGTGGAGAGCAACAAGGTGAAACCCAAGTATATTTATGGAAATGATATCATGAAAGGTTAATGGGGCGACGAAATGTGAAGAATGATGAAGGGAAAGGTGGATGAGAATAGGACATTTCTGAGCCCCAACATACCCCCCAACTTAACTTGTTGCATGTCCTCATGCAACCATGCATGGATCTTCTCAAGAAATTTTGGCATCTGAATGTTGGCTTTGAGTGATGATAATTAATGTTTCCAAGATGGGTTTTACATGAGTAACAACTGACATTTTTCGTATGGTTGGTTCTTGTGTGACAACCATGAATATAAAGAATGTTGGTTCTTGTGTTAAGAACATTCATTTTTTTACTTGTTCTCTTGTTGTTATGATAATAATTTGCCCATATTTTTACTGGAAAATGTATGCTATCAATGTGCATAAGGAAAACATCACTAAGTATAATAAATCCCCTTTATTTGTTTTTGTATATGTGTGTATCATGCCAATATGTATATCAGTGCTTATGAAGTAAAGTGCAATAGAGCATCGTTGGAAAAGAAATGTTCATAACTGGTAAATGAGATGAAAAATGGAATGATGGTAGTGGAAAAGTGGAGTGATGATAGTGAATAATGTCCCCTACCCCCCAACTGAACTTGTTGCATGTCCTCATGCAACGTGGCATAAATCGTAGAAGTGAAAGAGGAAAACGGAACTGAATGAGGGAGTTTTCCAAATTATTCATTGCTAGCAGTTGAGGAAGTACATTATTAAAGTTTAGAAAATAACATACCTCCACTTACCCAAAATGTTGATGAACTATGCAATAGGAATATGGCTGATGTGGATGCTAGATCATGGAAGATGTCACTACTGTAGGATCATATGGAATGTGACTGCTGCTATAGCTACGACTGTTGTTAGATCGATCAGATAATGTGAAGTGGAGGGATCTAAACTGCTGTTGAATGAATCATGGAAAAGAGAAAGTGTGAAAGTAGAACTGTAGTACTCTCAGATAGTTGTAGTCATGCTGCTATAACTACTGATAGAGTCATGAAAAGTGTATGGTCTTCACCCGTTTCTAAACCTGATGGTAGAATTCTAATCATGCGAATGAATGTTTCGATGTCGAGCATGAAAAGAAGTCATTGGATTACCGACCAATGATGAATGTCATTAACCAATGCGAGGCAACTCACCATTGATGTCAATGAGTGCCAAGGTACCTGAGTACATTTGGCGAAGTGAGAATGAATGAGTTGAGGTCAAGCCACTTGCAAGATCTGATGATCAAGGGACATTGATGTATTCCCATGATTTTCAGCGAGACAACTTGCCATTAAGGCATGCAAGCCTCCAGATACTCAAAATGGACTCTAGTCTGTATCCCAAATAAGGTGTTGAGGTTGATGGGGAAGGACTTGTGGAAAGGTGGGCCTTAAGGAATCTCACATCAGTCAACACGAGTTCGGATAAAAAGAGTGGTAGGACTATAAATGAAAAGAACTCATGGTCAAGCAGTGTGGATCAGCAGGGCAAGGAAAACAAGGCAATGTAGTCATGGAAAGGGAACTGAATGGTTTTATTCATAAGTCAAACTAGAATGGAAACAAAAGAAGGAAAAAATGAACTGGAAAGGATAAGGGAAGAGATGTATGAGACTTAGAAAGATAGGCATGTGTGAATCCAAGACCTGATAAGGCAATGAAATAGCAAACTCCAGCATGGATGACAAATAAACTTGGAAGGAGAAATGCGGGTATTCATGAGGCAAATGGGTTTATGAACGGTTTCTTGTGTAACTGCAAGTGTCATGAGATGTATGAAGATCAGCTCCTTCAAAGTGTCCAACAAGGCATGTTTCATGAAAAGATTTTGTGATTCTCGAAAATCACTTCGTCATGAGATGTGACCAGCTTTGAACCTGAAAAAGCTTAGTACCAATTCCTGCATGAAAACTTGTGAGAAGTTTGAAAAACATAATCATGGAGAAGGAAGTACAAATGCAGAAAAAAAAGAGATGTTTTTACCTATTGTTGTTGCGCACTAGATTCTTCTGCTGATTTCTGTCAAAGTGACTTCAAGAAAAACAAATTAATGTTAAGCATATTGTTTTCAGGAATTAGAGAATGTCCATTTGCAATCTTTTTTTTTTTTTTTTTTTTTATTAGGTTTCACCTAAAATTTATTTTTATTATGTTTTTGTTTTTGTTATTATTATTATTATTACTTATTTTTATTTTTTTTTAAAGAAAACTAATCACAAATTCATTTACTTGATGTCGAAAAACAACTTCTTGTCAAGTTCAAGCCTGACTACAGCTACACTAATCAAACATCCAAGCATGTACTCCTTTCTATCTCGATGCATTGATACAATATCTTATTACTGTGCATCCCAAATATAGATCCCATGAGAAGCGACCCCAAGTAAGCAGTCATTTTCTGGTACTTTTAACATCCTTGGATTACAGGAAAAATACAATTCACTTAATCCTATTTGATGTACTGGGACAACCACTTAATGCCTTCACCATATTCCATTTTTCAGATAATACTACACATAAACACCTCAATAGGTAGTACATTAGAATCTGACAAATTGACCTTCCCCTTGCTCGTAGTGTAATTTGCAAGTCCTAAGTAATAACGAAGCTCTTCCTCTGATGTTGCATATGGTATGTCTATTTTGTTTCCTAGAATCTAAAAAAAAGGTACATTGGTCAATGAATCATCTGTAAGTATTGTATCTAGATCCTTCCTTGACTCTGCAAAGCGCTCTTTATCAACAGCATCCAGAAGGTATACAACAACATCCACCTTAGTATAATAATCTTTCCAGACCCTCCTAGCAATCTGGTGGCCACCCAAATCAAAATCTTTGAACTTGATTTTCCCGATACTAAGTTCCTCGGATGTAGGATACTGTGTAGGCTGATGCTGTACTAATCACTCATCTTTCAACATGTGAAGTAAGGTATTCTTCCCTGCATTGTCTAGACCAAAGAATAATATCTTCACCTCCTTCTGCCACAGACCTAAGGTGGCCAGAATACTATAGAACCAATCAAACAAAAACATCTTTGACCCTCAGGAAACCTTCCCAGCAGGAACACTAGAAAAAACACCCTAGATCGATTCTAGTCCTAGATAAAATGTGGAAGACTGATCCGAGACTTTTCAGAGTACGTAAATCCTCAATCCGAAGACAAGTTGAGACGTGCAGATACAACAATAACCAGATACGGAAGCCCATAAACCCTAAATTTGATTCAAAATGACGCAAAATTTATAAGAACGGGAGAAGGCAAAACCCAATTCGGAAACTTAGTAATAAGTCCAATTCTACAAGGTGCACCATCGCATAATTACCAAAAGGTTTCTACACAAAGCATGCCCAAGGTCGAAGTCTTTTGATATATATTCAAAAGGATATGAAATAAGAAATGGAAATCCAAATAGAACCTGCACTAATGCTGTAGCAGACAAGGCAAAGAGTACTCCCCTTATACTCATTCCCTTCAACATCAATAATAATCAGAGCTGCTTGTCCGATTCCATCACATACAGGTAGTTTGTTGGACGCACAGATCTTTGTAATCAACAGATAATTGAACGCACAGATTGCCGAATTAAATGTCGTGGCCACTTTATCAGGAGTAAATCTCGATTTTCCAAACCATATCCATGCCTGGGCACTGACCATTGGCACACCGATGCCATCAACAATAGTTTACCGGAAAAGTGGCATAAATTTTCGTGCTTGGTAGATGATTAGTCACCGTTCGAGCGAAGTAATCGCAGCATGGAGATACACAACATTTCTTCATGAGAGCGTATGCGTGACAAGGTTAAACACGAAATCATGCAAAGATAACGGTGGTTGCTGAGATACGATCTCAATCATGGCAAAGTTTATATAAAAATGTTCATGAGGATTCATCATAAGTGGAGCATCTCAAGGTACAAAGAGTATATGTCTGAAATCGTGAGAGAATAATGGAGAGAACGAGCATTCCCCCATGCCCATGGCTATTGCCAGATGGTCGTGATCTCCTATTGCTCGAACGGCCAAAACTTGAACTTAGTCGCATGTTGCCCATAAGATTTATTTAGATTCACCAATACAAACCTGTTGCCAGTGCCAAAATTCACCATTGCAAAGCACCTCGGGACCCTATTCCTCTTCTCTTCTCCTCTTCTCCTACTAGACAACCTCTTGGCTTTGATAATAGGATACTTTGGTTGGGCTGCTCAACCTTGGATGCTCGGTGGGGATGACTTGGTGTAGTTCTCTTTATTTTCATTATGGCGCGCGAACCAGACAAGAGTTCTTTATCTTGCCTAGATTGCAGATCTTATTATTATTATTATTTTATCTTTTTATATATTTTTTATTTTTTTATTTTTATTTTTTTAATTAATGTATTTACTGTTTTATTGCAGATGGAGGATGCGCAAATTTTCATTCATGTCTTCTATATAAAAAATAAAAATTTATCTTGCAGGCTTTATGTGTGAGGATGGGAAAATTTTATTTATGTTTTTATTATGTTTTCAGAAAATGAAGAATAAAAATAAAATTTTATTTTGCAAGCTTAAAAAAATTTATGAGCAAATGGAAGAAGAAAAATAAATTAGGCAAAATTTTATTTTCATCAATTAATTGATATTCTTGAAATCAATCAGCCAGTCATCCTACTTTTTGATCCTCACGACTGCAGGAAGCGTGGAGGAGAGCATACTTATTCTAGCCAAAAAAAAAAAATTGAAAGTAAAACCCTACCTACACTATGCTAATTAGAAATGAGTGATTAGTTACGTATAATCAAACAACCAAGGTAGCCATGCATGCAAAAGTAATAAAACTATGTTATCTTTCAATTTTGCAATTGAGAGTCGGGAATATGTATGCACAGATGAAATTAGTTGTTGAAATTGTGAATTAAGAAAATAAAAAGAAAAACTAAATGTATCTAACCTAGTGCTCGCTTGAAACCATCGTTCGATCAGGCTTTCATAGCTGTGTTGTTCCTCGCTCAGATCATGCTGTAACTCCTCTTCATCTTCCTCGATCTCCTTTTCAATCAATTGTTCATCATCTGATGCATAAGAGTCTTCAGATGTTGGATCTTCAATTGTTTCTGGAGGAGTATTTGAATGTTTGATCCTTGTCAAGATCTCTTCTTCATGGGAAGAGGAAATCCCGACATCTTCCAGGATCTGAGTGAGTAGTTCCAAGATAACATTTATTGTTAAATCATGTTAAAAGAGGATTCTTACATCACCCAAATCAAAATAAAAAACTTTAAAAAACACTCTTGCTAAAACATAAAAAAAATTACTCTTCACAGTTGCGGAAATTAAAATGTTCCTGATAGTTGGTCAGGGAGAACATGAGCATTCTCCATTCAAGTAGTTGTTAAGACCCCTAGAACCAACACATGTAGATCAAACTTGCAAAAATTTAAACTGATCTTGTGGAAATTGAAATTTACACTAACTTGCAGAAATTGAAACTAATCTTGCAGAAATTGAAATTTAAACTACCCTACATGTCCTTACCCATATGTCACCTCAGAGTTAGGAGCATGTATAATCACACTTGCATGAAAAATAAATTTAAACTACCACACTTGCATGAATTGAAATTTACACTACCCTACATGTCCTTACCCATATGTCACCTCGGAGTTAGGATCATGTCTAATCACACTTGCATGAAAAGGAAATTTAAACTACCACGCTTGCATGAATTGAAATGAAAAGGAAACTAATACCTCAATCCATCATGCTTCCCCGGCAACGGTGCCACAATCTTGGGCTCTAAAAATGTCCTAAAAACAACCTCTATGCATCAAACAAAGGTAGGCACTAGCACAAGCGTCTTACTTGTTGCCTACGTAGGTTATTGCCTTTCGTTTTCAATACCCAGCCTCCAGAGATGCAACACCTGTAAAGGAACAACAATCGTAAAGGGAACGACAGTTGTTCTATTCAAAGGAACAACACGACTTGCAAAAGGAACAACAATCGTTACATTGGGCTAAACTAATGTTGAATTAATTGCATTGTAGTATTTTCCCAACTTATCTAATTTGTCAACCCGGGGGTTGTAAACTGACGAAGCACACACAAAGTATATTCAAGATTGAATCGTGACTAATCTAATCTAATGTTTAAGCTACAACTATAATTGAATCATTAATCTAACACGCGACTTGGAATTGAATTAATCTAGTTGCATAAATGAAATTAATCTAGTAATGAGAAATTGCGTAAAGGAATTAATCTAGAAATGGAGAACTACATGAAGGAAAATAAAGTACAACATGTGAAGAATTGAATGACACAACAACATATGTGAGCTCACTCTAATGAAGCAATCTTATATTAAAATAACCAAATCAATCTTCATAACAT
>ML783983.1:272665-292075 GCA_009831015.1 Picea engelmannii
TAAAATGAATAAAGTGGAGAACAATAAGGTGAAACCCAAGTATATTTATGGAAATGATATCATGAAAGGTTAATGGGGCGATGAAATGTGAAGAATGATGAAGGGAAAGGTGGATGAGAATAGGACATTTCTAAGCCCCAACAGGTGTCTGCCCCACGATTTCATCCATGTGCAACATACTAGGTGTGATGCAAATTGTTGCATTTGTGTGTGGTACTGAGTAGACTAGATCTCGTTCTTATACCTCCACTCTTTCCTCAGTCTGTGGTGCTGATGGTTCTATGCCCATACTATTTCTTGCTCTCTGTACTTCCCTGAACTTCTTAAGGAACTGCCCCATTTCTTCCAACTCTTTTTGAAGTTTGTCACTATGATGTGTTGCATGGTCGAAGTCCTCAGATAGGCAATCATAGACCATTCGTGCTATCATTTCCACGTCATCATCTATAATCATATATTTTGGGGGCGATCTTTGTGCCTTTGTTTTCTTACGTGATCCGCTGGTCTGGGTGGTTGGTCTCTTGCTTCCCCCTATTTCCTAGGGATTAGAACTTGCTGCGGTCTCATGCGTGGCCTTTACCTTCTTCTACTTTTATTTGGTCGACTATGTATTCCCCTTCCGAGTTCCCATTTTCTACAGCCCTTTGTCTACCTATGTTGGCTTGCCTTGGCCCATTCTTGGTCTCTTGGGCACTTTGATTTCTGGAGGCTGCGTTTCTCCCTACTCTGCCTCTTCGTCTATTGTTCGTTTCGACACTTCCTGGGTGATGGATGGAATCTTCCATTTGTCGGTCCATTCACTGATGACCATGTCAATATCACCCTCTGTGATGTAGTAGCACATTTGTAGCCATTATTTATGTGGATCCTACCTTGCCTATATCCACATGGTTTGTCTTGTGGCCTGGAAGTTGGCGATGTCCGCATAGTGCGTGACAACTTCTGGTGTAATTATCCATGTCTTGGAGATGGCTTCATGTAGGTTGCATAGGTACCCCTAAAAAATGGATATGTTCTCCTTCTTTCTCCTTGAGTCTATCCTAGATCAAAGAAACAAATACCACACTCCCTGATTCAGCTTTGGTCAGGTACAAAAAAATACATACCTTGGTTCCCTCCATCCCATGAAAGATATTAATGTAATCAGTCATGAGTAGTGGAACTTTGTGCCTAGGTCATGTTCATCCTTGTAGTCTTCTAGGAAAAAGTTCAATAAGTATGGTTCCTATCTCATTGAGGTGCCCTCAACGCACCTAGCTTCAATTGCAACGAATCCAGCTGGGACTTCCTCCCTGCGAAATTTTCTTAGCATCTTGCAGGCTAGGATTTTCACGCCCAAATGTGTGGCTGCATTGTTGATTCATTTGATGATGATGCCCCTTGTCCCCCTGACAGTGCCACACTTCTTCTTCATCTCTTCTACTATCTCTTTCTCCTTGGTTTTTTCATCCAGAAATAGTGCGGCATCCATACCCCGAATCGATAATCCTCTTATTTGCACTATAAGCTCAATGAATATGGGGATGAGCTTATCCATCCATATGTCCCCTCCATGTGTGACTTATAACAAATTTTTGATGCATGTTTTTGCGTACTGGCCTCGACCAAAATGTGGTAGGTCCAATAGACCTAACATTCCTGTTTTCTCCAACCCATTTTCCCACGGGTATGGCGGATCAATCGGTTGTCTGAATGGATTCGTTCCCATAGTCTGTAAAAATACCCTCTTCGCAAGTTCTAGGAAATTGGCTTCATCGACTACATCATGGTATGAATATTTGAGCTTCCCAATATGACCCAGTAGCTCTGGTCCTACCTGTACCCCAGCTGGTATGCGTGATAGAATAATTTCTACTGCCAATTTATTATGAGGTGACCTGGGTATTTGTATCTTGTCTTTCTCATGTTGTGGTGGTTGGATCGAAGTTCCAGTGGCTTCTGGTTGCTCCTACATATTCCATTCCGGCCAAGACGAGACATATTCACCTGTTTCCTCTGTTGGGTGTTCTGAGATGGTCATTTGAGACTCATCTCGCTCCACTGCTTCTTCCGAATTTGGTTCCATGCAATTGACCTTCAGAGTTGCCTCTATATGCTCTGGATACGTCTCCTTCAGGGTTTATGTTCCCTAGTTTTTTTGCTCTTGTAATTCCGCTGGTATTTCCTGGCTCGTGCCCTCCGGTGCTGGTTGTTGGATTTCTTCCAGGATAGGTGTGGATTGTACTGGTATCGTCTCTGGGGATGGGATTTCATCGATGTTGACGATCTCTAGTGAATGGTTTTCGCCTTCTTCTGCCTGTCCCCATGACTTAGTTTGAACTCTGGTTCTTTTGGAAGTCTAGCTCGCTTCTGCTTGCTTGAGCAGTGCCATGGCAGTGAATATCAAGTGGCTTCTAGCCTTGAATGGTCTCTATGGTCTCCTTGAACTCTTTGTGTGTTCTTTTGCCTCTGTCACTCTCTGTCTGTTCTCTCTACGTGAATAGACTAATGGCGCCTGTGTTTGTGTGTTTTATTCCTTTCCCATGAAGCTTGTCGAGTACGCTTCCCTGTTTATGGGTTAAATGCACCTTAATTATCAGTTCAATGCATCTTCGATGGTTTTGTACTTTCCATTACTCATGTTGTCCAGTGTTATGTTGGTGCAATTAATGTGGCATCCCATCGGTCATTTCTGTCCTTTAATTCTTCCTAATGTCGTCCTAGCATCCTTCTTTTGTCGTCTCTACTTTTGTCGCTTGTTTCCCTCCAGATGTGACCGTTGGATTTCTCCTTGCCAAGTTTATATTTTTAAATTTGTGTAGCCTTTCTACTTTTATCGCATTGCACCCTCTTTTTGTAGAGTTTATATATATATATATATATATATATTATACTACGCGGTGGGTAGTTGACTATCCTTGTACAGATTCAATCGGCTCCCATTGATCACTCCTCTAAGTTGTGCACCTGCTAAATCTCATTACTGTATAGCTCCTTCATATGAGACAAATTTTACTTCATATGGTCCTAACCAATGCAATCTAAGCTTTCCTAGGTGCTGTAGTGATTTGTTGTCATACATCACTACTAGATCTCCTTCTTTGAACATTTTATTCTTACTGTGTCTATCATGCCAAGATTTGTCTCTTCCTTTCTTAACTTGTTGGTGGAGTCCTTCTAAGATTCGGTCTTCCTCCATGGTCAGTAGTTGATTCAGTCTCTCCTGTACTATGCCTCGTTCTGTCATTTGTGTGATGGCTACTACACACAAGCTTGGTATTATAAATTCTAATGGTACCACTACTTCTTGGTCGTAAACTACTTTAAATAGTGTGTGCCCCGTCAACGTTTTTTATGTGGTACTATATGCCCATAATACTGCGGGTACTTTGAGGTCCTAGTCATCCCTGTTGACGTTACAGATTTTTGTCAGTGCATTCCCCAGAATTTTGTTGAATTCTTTTACTGTGCCATTTTCCTGTGGATGATACAGTGTGCTCTTCTGATGATGGAATTCAAACTCTTTAGTCATCGCGCCGATAGTACTGTTTATGAAGTGAATGCCTTGGTTTCTCATTAAAATTCTTGGGCATCCAAATATCGTAATGACTTGTTCAAACAAAAAGTGTTGTTGTTTCTGCGTTGCAATATTTTACTGGTGTTGTTGTTTATGCGCTGCAATCTTTTACTAGTGTGGCTTCCGCCCATATTGTTAAGTATTCCATCATGGTGATAATGTACCTTGCTCCTGTTCTCTTGGCTAGTGGGTTGATTGGTCCCACAAAGTCTATTGCCCATTTTTCAAATTCCTGTAATGTTACTTGTGGTCGTAATGGCATCTCGTCTCTTCTGTTGGGTTTGCCTACCCTTTGATAGACATCGCATCTTTGAAAATACTCCTTCCAGTCTCTGTGAATCGTTGGCCACCATAATCCTGTGCACAATACCTTCTACGTGATAGCTTTACCTACATAATTCCCTCCTACTATTCCCTCATGGGATTCTGCTAAAATTCTTGGTTTTTCATTCTCTAACAGGTATCTTCGCAAGATGTTATCTGCACCCATTTTATATAAATGTCCTGCAATCAATTGATAGTCAGCAGCATAGACTACCAGGTTTTTCTTTTGCACGGTGCTATAGTCTTGCGACGCAGTACCTGTACTCAAGTACTGAATTATATATGCGAAGAATTCATCAACAATATTTAGTGAGAATAATTGTGCATCCAAAAAGTTGTCTTCTAAATT
This sequence comes from Picea engelmannii, assembly GCA_009831015.1. Lineage (NCBI taxonomy): Eukaryota > Viridiplantae > Streptophyta > Pinopsida > Pinales > Pinaceae > Picea > Picea engelmannii. Next base: position 276,895 of record ML783983.1, read on the forward strand.
TGTAGGTTCTTCTCCATTTGTTATCCTTGATAGGTGGTCAGGTCCTGCATTCAATTTTCCAGGTTTAACTATTACTTCAAAGTCAAATTCTTGGAATAGTAGTAACCATCGATAGATTCTCTCCCCCAACACTGGCTTGTCGACTAGGTATTTCAGGGCTGAGTGATCGGTGAACATTATGAAGTGTTTTCCTAATAAGTAATGCCTAAAATTTTGGAGTGCATAGATCATGGCTAAGCCTTCTCTTTCTATCGTGTTATAGTTTTGTTCTGAGTCTGATAATTTTTTGCTCACAAATGCTATTAGGTGATCCAAGTCTCTCGTTCCTGGCTGCACCAAGATAGCTCCAAGTGATATCGTTGATGCATCTACATGTATGTGAAATGTCTTCTCCCAATATGGAAATACTAATATAGGCATGATGAGAATATTTTCCTTCAAGGTATTCAAACTGTATTGACACTCGTCATTCCACTGAAATTACATATCCTTTCTTAATAGATTTTCCATCGGTGCAATGATCTACGCATATCCTTTGATAAATTTCCTATAATAACTTGTGTTTCCCAATGTCGCTCTTAGCTGATAGACTATTTTTTGTGCTGGTAAGTTAACAATGACTGTGATCTTTGTTGGATCTACTAATAAACCTTGTTTGCAAACTATATAGCCTAATAATATCCCAAACAATGTTCCAAATATGAATTTATTTATATTGAGTGATATCTGACACTGTCTGAATCTTTCTAACATTAGTCGTAAAACTTCCACATTGTTTTTTAATAGACTATAGATTGTCCAATCATCTAGGTATACTTCAAGAAACTGGTGGATGAATTCCTTAAACGTAGAAATGAATACTATGGAAAATATTGTTGGTGCATTCTTCAATCCAAACTGCATGATTGTGTATTGGTAAGGTCCTCATTCTATCGCAAATGTGGTCTTGTGACTGTCCTCCTGTGCTATCTTAATCTGATGGTAGCCTGAGAATCCATCAGTGAATAAATAAGCTTCATGTCCTCCCATGTTCTCTAACACTTCATCTGTGAACGGTGTAGGGAATGGGTCGTGTAGGCATGCATCATTCATCTTCCTCAAGTCGACGCATATCCTGATCCCTCCTTGTTTCTTGTCATGTGCTACCATTGGGCTTATCCATTCTGACTCTTCGACTGGTTCTATGATGCTAGCTTCGAGCATCCTGTCGATCTCAACTTTGAATTTTTGTTTATATATCAGATTCAATATGTAGGGTCGTTGTATAGTAGGTCTCACTTCAAGTCTGAGTGGTATATTCATTTCTCCTAGTTCTCTGAATATACCCTTCATCTTTGTAAAGGTTGTGGGAAATAATTCGCTATATTCCCGCAACAACTCAGTGATTCTTTCCACTGTTTTCTCATCCCAGTAATCTCCAATGCTCGCCATTTTTGGTTGTTTGGTTGTCCCAATGTTAACTTTATTTACCTTAATCAGCACATAAATGACTTCAGATTATATGGGTGGGCCTTCCACATCTCTTTCACCTTTTTCTTCTTCAATCTGAATATCATGCATATCATCTGCATCCGGTGCTTCCTCTTGGACATAGTAGCATGACAACATGTCCTTGATTGTTTGTCTGTTCTACTGTTGTTCTTTTGTGATCAATTCTACTTCTTATTCTTTGATGAATATTACTCCTCTGATCTGTTTAAGGTATGCGTCTATGTTGGGGTTCTCATGTTCGAATGAGAAAGTGATTGAAAAGTTTTGTTGCAATTTTGTCCAGGTCACAGTTCCTTTGCGCAATTCCTGGTCTGTATACCAATTCGCTGGTATGCCCTCTAGAGTGTGTATGAAGTGATGAGGCCATTCCTCTTGAGGCATCCTTTTCCATAGCATTTTACACTTCTCCAAGTGTTTCGTTGGTGCCCCTTGTCCTTCGTACTTCTGTTGTTTGTTGTTTTTTTTCTCTGCGTTGAACCTTATGTGCAGTAGTTTCTTGCATTGATACCAGTTTGTAATTGTCTCCTTGTGCACACCCCACCATCTTGCAAGTGTGGCCTTTAGTGATAAATCAAGTGCTAGTAGTATCTATTTTTCTAACACTGCGTCCTCGTACTGTGTCAAGAATGTTTCCAAGTTGTTTGTTCCGTGACAACTGGGTGGTTCCCTGATTTTTGTGCCTACCAATATTACTGCATGATCTATTCATGCACATTTTCTCGTGGATACTTTGTGTAGCCTTTGCTGCCAGTTTTATAACCCGATGTCTGAATCGGTCGCACATGAAGTAATGCTTCGCTAACTGACTACCCCGTTTGCATTTCGGTTTACGTAATCCTTATCGCACACAGTTGTTTTGTACAACTGGTCGATTTCCTCCAAGTCTAGGCAAGTAGGTTCTACAAACCTCTCCCCTTCTGATGGGTCTAATGGTGCGATGACCCTATATTCGCATGACTCAAATGTCATTTTCCTTGTCTTTAGATTGATTATGGCTTGGTTGTCAAACATCCAATCCAGACCAAGCAATGTTGGATATGGTATTGTGCCATCCACTATTTCAATGACTTCAAAATCTACTTTAGTGCGCACTCCATCAAGATCTATTGTCACTCCTTTAAGTCTATCAATTGGTAGGACTCTTTGTTGGTTTGCTAGTTTCAATTGAATGGTTGTGTATCCCAATGTTGGCTCACCCATGGATTGCCATGTATTCTTGGTAAGAAATTCACTTTAGATCCTAGATCAAGTATGATGCCTCCCATATTGAAATCCCCAATGTTAGAATTCAGTCTAAATTCCCTACTTGTTCTTCTTCTTGTGTGTAGGTGATTAACTGTTTTTGGTTCTAGCTTTTCCTCCATCTTGCTGCTACATTTTTCGAGTATGTTTTGAAATATTTTCACAAATGAGGGATCACTTAATATATTTACACATGATTGAAAAAATTCTTTGATTGTACTTACTTGTCCCATGGGTTGCATCCTGTGGGTATGATCCAATGATGGAGGCATCTCGTATTCTGGTGCTTCCTTGTTATGTTGCGTATATGAAGTCGACACTATCTCTTCCTTCTGAAATTATTGTCTGGATTCTTTAAATATCTCCTTTTCCTTCTACACGTCAAATTGATTCCTTGGTTCCGTGTTCTTCTTCACCCATTGATTCGGCGCTGGTTCATGTCGGGTTGTGTCAGTGCCTGTTTTATCTCCTCCACGAGTGACTATGTTAATATTTTGTCCTTCCTCCCTTGCTTTGGGTGAAACCCATTGAACATTTTGGTTGTTCTGGTTCCTCTTTTGCTGAATCTTTACTAGTAATGTTAGAAATTCCTTTGTGTCATGGTCCGATGCGCGACAATACATGCAATTTTCTAGTGGAAGTGGACATTCTCTTGCATAATGTCCCATTTTCTAACAATTGTGACATGTGATTAGTCCTCTACCTCATCTGAAACCTCATTTGGCTAATCCTCCTCCTCTGTATCCTGCTCGGTCTCCTCGTGGTGTGTTATACTGAGGCGCATGATTGTATCGTGTGGTATTTTACTAGGGTTGTGACGGGTTGTACTACGGCTGCGTGTTATTGTATGGTTGTTGTGCAGTATTGTACTGCTTCTATGCAGTGTTGTATGGAGATGGGACTGGATTGAACTTTGGTGTTGCTTTCCCAGTCATAATTTCATCCTGTACTCTATACACGTCTGATGTCCTTTCTCGCATTAGCTCCATAGTTCTGCAATATTTATCATCATGGCCCACTGACTTGCAAAAGGTGCAACATGAGCTATTTGGGACTATTTGGTATTTCTACACCATCGTGTAGTGATAAGGGTCATGACCCGGTTTTTTGCAAATTTCGCTCCATGGTCCTCCTAGTGGTAACGAATTTGGCATTCCTCCTACCATATATTGCACAAATGTTGGACATTCCCTCTTGTTGTGTCCTTTAATCCTACATGTGGTACACCAGATGGCTTCACGTTTGTCCTTGTTCTTATTCTGGTTTAGATGGAACATTAGATTCTTCAAATCCTCCTTCAGTTCCTCGATAGTTGGGTCTGTCTGTTGGTACTAGTTTTCTTCCAGTTGTAAGAATGCCTGCAGAGCCTCTACCTGCATCTGAAATTTATGTTGTCGTAAAGGGTATTTCAAATGTGGGAGTAATGAGTTTACAAACAGGTGCCGATGTTGCATATTGGTCATGAGGTATTTTAATTTTCCCTTCAGTCACTTGAATCTTTGATCGATCTCCCATACAAACTCTCTTGGTTTCTGTCTTATTTTGATCATCTCATTCATGTACTAATCCTCTTAGCTCAGCTTCTAGAACTCATTTATCAGTAACTTCTTAATATTGTCCAATGTTCGTGTCGTCCTAGGGGCACTATTTGTGTCTAGACTCATGTACCAGTCTAATGTGTGGTCTCTTAGCGTAATAGCTAGTTGTGCAAGTTTAGTATCTTCATCGGTAATTATTTTTCTTCCCAGATCTTTGCACAAATGAACAAATGTTTCTCCCATTATTCCACTGCTTATCCCCAGAACTCTGGTAACCTGATAGTGGGATCATGTCCTGCCATTTTGAATGTTGAAATACTACCTTTGTGTGGTGTAGATACTTGGCTAGTGCTACCTAAACTAGCTCCTCTAGTTGGTGCTCCTTTTGTAGATGTACTTCCTGCTGTCGAAATTTCTTCGAACTTCGGTTGTCTAAATGGTGGTTTTCTCTTTGGTTTATTAGTCTCACATGGGTTTATGGGTTCCACACTGACATTAACATGGATAGGATGGCTACCTTCTCTTCCCATTCTTGGAACTCTCATCTTCCTCTCATATGATGCACGTAGGATTTCCTCAATCTGATCCACAACCTGAAGATCCTCTACCTCTTCCTCATCACTCGCCAAGCCTTCCCTTGCGGCTACGGCTTGCTTCTTGGTATTCACCTTGTATTGGTAGGATACTCCGCTACAAGTCCTTCCTGTTGACGCCAAAAATCTACTTGATCTGGTCGTCATCCATCATGATCAGGTCCAAGGGTTCCTCCTCCTTCTTTATTTTATCCTTACCTCCTTCCATTTCTCGTCTCTCTGTCAGTGCTTCCCCCCTTCCCCCGTGCACACAGGGAAGTTTAGTTCTCTGATTCCATTGTCATTACACCTTTGTTATATGGCAGTATCTTAATATAAATATACAATGATTGAATGTACTTTCCTCGAGGTCCGCGTATAAACTTTTGTTCCATTGCACTATATGACTTTGCTATGTTGACTGCAAAATCTGTTATGAAGCCTGTCACAATACAATCAAGCCAAAATTTTACTGCGAGGGTGAATTTTTTGTTCACCTACTGAAACTACTCAATTTTTACTGGAGTCCAATATAACTATTGAATCCAGTTCGTCATGTGGTTATCCTTCAATCTTAGTATCCACTCCTACAATAGATGTGGAAAATCACAGAAAACAAGTTTGTGCAAATCAGTAAACACGTGTTTCTCCAGATATTTGCGAGGTGTTAGTATAGGGTTTCTATTGTCTTTCTGTGAAAAATCTAGCTCTTTTGTTCTCAACCAGATTTTGATCTCTGCCTTTGTAGGGTTCCACAGTCTCAACATTCCCTTCTAATGGTTCGTGGGTCCATGCCCTAACCTTTTATCTCATCTCCTTAATCCTCTCTTATTCCTACCAACGGAAATAGAACCATTTGTTGGAAATTACTTCTATTCTATCGTCTGATTTATTGACCCAGGGTTCATGTTCTATGGGTTTCCAACAAAGCCTCCAAAACTATCGACCCTCCTGGTAAACCACAAGGTAACACAACACATGGAATGCGCTATGCAATCTCACCCAAGATAGATTTAATGGGTGGCTGTAAGACTCATGTGTTTATAGCATAGGATTGAGCATGATATATGTGACTTGTATTCTGAACCATATATTATAACCTGTAACTGAAACCTATTGTTATTCACCGTCATACAGTAACTTTAGCATCTTATTCCTTTAATAATGCACCCATATTATTTAAACGGTATAATAACTCATTCATTCATTACGCATAACAAAAAGATATTGGAAAGAGAATAAAGACATGCATGCATTCATCACATTACATATATATTACCGTGGTTCACCCCCTCTTGGGCTACGTCCACAAAGATTTGGCTCTTGGCTCTTTTATTATGATAGTTCTACATCTGCAATGCCATGCACTTACAATTCTCCTCAAATGGGTAGGATCTATATGAGGCAAACTGGATTTCACCAGGCTCCTCAGCCTATGATATAATCCTCAAGATCTACCTTCTATTCTCTCCTCTATCTCAATAGCTTACAAAATCGCTCATACAACAACATGTAACCCCGAATACTAACTCACTCGGAACCACTACAAAATCCTTCCAAAACACAACATTAGAATAATAAATGACCTTTTATTATCATACTTTAGTATTGGTATTTATACATATTTGGCTCTTCGTCCATTAAAATACATTCCCAAAACCCTAACCCTACCAATGTTAGGTCTTCCCCTCATGCATGCATGTTTTTCTTCCTTCCAGCTATCGCTTTCCCTTGTGCATGCTTTCTTGCATGTGCGCGTGCTAGGTTTCCTTCTAGTTGTTTCTTTACTTTCTGCATGATTTCTTTCCCCACGCTCATCCTTCTTTCCACTTTAGTCTGATGCCAACACAAACCTTGAAGAAGGTTTGGTAGAAACGTTCGGTAGCCCCATCAGTATGGTTAAGGGACTTAATATTGTTTGATGTATAGTGGTACAAAGTTTATTATATTTGGAGGTAAGACTATTCTATATGGATAGCATGTTTCATTCCATTTTCGGTGATATGTGGAAAATCATATAACTCCTCATGGTTAGAGAGTTATGGCCTTGTGAAGTTAGAGAACCCTCATGAGTTATCTAGAAGGTCAAAGAAGTCAAATTATTCTAGAAGCTCCTAGAAAAAGTTGACTAGTCAAGTGGGTGAAACTAGGAGTTAATCATGGGTTAAGTTGTTGTAACAAAAAAATAATTAAAAATAATTTAGTTGCAACTATAAGGGGAGATTTACTATTTGTAGAAAAGTGGGTTAGAAGTGGATAGGTTGTTATAAGTGGGTTATCCCTAAAAGAAGGAAATTGGGTTAAGTTGGTTAGAAGGTAACCCCTTGAGGAAGCTACATTGAAGTATAAATAAGAGAGAAAGGCTCTCCTATTATCACCTATTGAGGAAATTAAATATCAATTATTGTGTAAGGTTTATTATAGGTACTCATCGGTACATATGACTTTGTGTAAGTCTCGGGTAGCACAAAGGGTTGATGGCGAAATTTTCAGAATTACAAAAAATACTAAAAAACCCTAGTTTTAGAGGTGTACGTGGGATACAGTGGAACATAGAGAGTAAATACATAGGTTAAAGGAGAATAGAGCCCTTAACTATTCATTTTGAAGAAGGAACAATCACGTATAGTTGGGAAAAGTCATGAAAACTTGAGAAGATGAAGATGCCAGGTCTCTAGAGTCTGAAAGCAAGATACCAGGAAGGTCCACACTGATCAGGTACAATAGATCTGTCTATAGGTTCAAAAGGTATGTATTATTTCTATGTGTAGTTATATATTGTTGTCTACATGAGATATGGTCATGGGGGTTTGAGTATTTTCCCTAGATAGGTTATTGGATACATGGCACTTACTGTATAAGTCAAATCTACAGAAATTTAGTATTGGTATAATTAATATCCTTTCATTGGTACATCTTGTTGGTGTTGAGGAATATATTTTATTTCTTGGAATATGGTTAATGGTTTTTTTGGTACATGTTTGAGAGATTGTATTTGTGAAGTGGTTGATCTATTGAGAGGTTGTATATCAATAAGGGTTTGATGTCTAGTCCATGTGAGGGTTACTAAACTTGTTCATGATTATACATACTTGTATCACACATGACTAGAGATACATAGATGCACTTGGTTAAGGGATATGTATGAGGATGTATGCATAGTGCACGGTTACATTTTGGACACAGTGACAAGTTGCAGGTTGATGTGACAGTGGAAAAAAGGGTCATATTTTTCAGGGAAGAGAAAACCTTAGATTTAAAAAGACGTACGCAGGATGTAGTATAGAAAGGCCATGTACATACATAGGCTTCACTACAAATAGGTTGTGTGCATATGTTGTTTGTATCATATATAGGTCACTTACCTATTAGGTTTTTGTTGGTACATAAAGGTTACAGGTACATGTTCATCACATGTATTTGGTATTGGTTGGGTACAAGTTGTTGGCATAGATTGGTATAGGTTTATAGTGGTATATCTCACAGTGACAATGTGGCAGTGGTTTCATCATTTCACTTATATTTTAGGGTGGTAGGATGGGGCAAGGATAGGTGGTTGTAGCCACCTTTTGGTTGTAACCATAAAAAATAGGGGGTTGTAGCCTCCTTCTGGTAGAAGCTAAAGAATTGGAGAGTTGGAGCTTCCCTTAGGTTGTAACCTGAAAATATAGGGGGTCAGAGCCTCCTTCTGGTTGTAGATGAAAAACAAAGGAAGTTTGTGCTTCCAATGAATGTAATTATTAAAGACATATAAAAAAAAGAATTATTTGGTTTTCTCCCGCATTGGGTTTCCACATAAAAATATTGGTGTACTATGTATGTGTGTGATTGTTCATTGTTCATGGTTTATTTACTCTTCACTTGTTGGATGATAATTCTATATTGACCATAAAGATAAATAACACTTACATACTATGATTAAACATATTAAAAATATCTATTACTGATTCAACCCCCCTTCTCAGTAATCCAACAATACATTCCTCTAGCATCAATGAATTTAAACTAACTCCAACCCCCAAGCAATTTGCTTAGATAGTTGACTATTTTATCCCCATTTGACATTGTCTCTTATAATAGGAGGATGTTGTGTTTATTCACATCAATAACCCTTTTCAAGGCTCTATTTTTGAAGGGGATTATTGAACCCCAAGAATTAAAGGTTATATAGATCCTAAGGAACCCTTAATAGGTTCATTGTCCACTCTAACAAACCCTTCTATTGGAATACTAAGAGGGGGGTGTTGAATCAAAATGAACACTTTATTATCACTTTTAACCAAAATATATAATCATTAATTTCATCAATGGTATATCATCAATATACCATGAGTAGTATAAATCAACAGAGCACAATAGAAATCCATAGAAACATAGTACTCTAGAATTTATGTGGAAAACCAAAATGGGAGAAAACCACAGAATTCTTTTCTTATATATCAAAAGAATACATTCATTAGAAGCACCAAATTTCCAATTATCTAGCTAGAATTGGAAGGAGGCTACAACCCCTCGATTCTCAGGCTCCAACTTGAAGGAATCTCCAAATCCACATGTTCTCAAACACCAACCGGAAGGAGGCTACAAACCCCTTTCCTTGTCCCGTCCCGTTGCCCTAAAATATAAGTGTAGACCAAACTGTCACTACCAAAATCACTTCCATTGCCACTATCACTATCCCTGTCACTGTCATATCAACCTATAACATGTCACATCAACTTGTCACCTTCACAATACCATCAACCTATAAATGATCATCAACATGAGTTATACCAAAACCTATACCATATCATCCATCAACTATGTACCAACATATATAGTATAAAATGCATCAATCATGTACCATAATATATGCCAAATGTAGATACCATAACATCGAGATAATCATGTATCAAATCATGTATCATGTGCTAGAGAATCAACCATGTATAGAAACTATACCATATACCATAGCATAAATCTGTACCATATCATCAATGAAGATCCTCAAAGAACCAAAACATGTGCCTCATGCATATGCCACCATACATCAAGTATATACCTCAACCATACATCTACAAAAAAATCACATAAGCATACCTATACCTTTGTAGTTGACCTGACACATAGTAGTTGTGACCTGGAATATTTCCTCTTACCTTAGGGACATGGTACAAGCATTTCCCCAAAATATGTCTTGTCCTTGCAGGACTAAGACATGATGTCACGTGGGGCCTCGCGTGATAGGAACTATGCAACCTGTGGGGGTGCCTTGTAGGACACTGGTATTCTAACCCATAGGAGTCAACCAAACTAGGTTTTCCCAGGAAGTCTTCTCTCTCCTTTGCAACCCCAAAAATCCCACACTTCTCACTTTTATCTACCTCATATTTCATTGTCGCAAAACTTTCCAATAGATCACTAGTTCACTAGAATATATTCAATAGAATATGTGAGTGAATGTCCTTATGAATGACTTCTTGAGGTGTATTTATACTTTTTCTAGGTAACATCTCTCCTTAATCTTAGGGGGTTCTATAATTTCTTTTTACAACCATTTTACCCTTTCATTAATTGACTTGTAACTAAATAGGGGTTTATTGACCATTCTTTGGGGCCTCTAGCTTCATAAGTCCATAACTCCTCAACTATGAGGAACCACGTGGTATACTACATATCACTGAAAATGGAATGACGAGGAATATCCATCCATGAGTGATTCATATACATTAAAACCTTTATTCGTGACCTTTTTCCTTGATCAATTACGGGTTCCATAACCATATCGTTGGGGCTACTAGACTTCTTCAAGGGTTTAAATCAATGAAAAAAAATCTTTCATCAATCTCTCCCTTTGGAATTGATGAAACACTGATGGCATGGTAACACTCATGCTTCTTCTCATGGTCCCCTTGTGATCATCGATCCTATGATCATCTCACCCCTGTGACCATCACTCTCCCTATCTCCATGCATTTGTTCTTTCTCTTTTTTTCCATGCATTTGTTCTTTCTCTCCCCCTTTGACATCAATGGAAAAGAGTAATTATCCTTAGGTTTACTCCCCCTATCTACAAGCATTTTCTTTCTATTCATGGTGATTCCTCATGTAAAAGTATGATGTATATGAAAATCATTCAAGAGATTCTTTACTCATATTCTTCAAGTATTATACTTCTCTCCCACTATCTTATTGTGTCCAATGTCAAGTGGATCACTATGGGGAAGAAAATTTACCAAGTTTCTATCGAAGATACACAAAGTTCTCCCCCTAAAGATGTTTGGTGAAGATATTTGCAATTTTCTCTTTTGTCCCAATATACTCTAACTTGATGTTCTTCTCTATAGTTGTAATGATCCAAATGCTCAAAATATCATAAAATAACATAAGTAAACACCATGTACAAAATGTGAGTGTGGAGCACAACTCCAATATATATATTTTACACAATGACACCTTAATGAATAGGGGAACCCCCTCCAAATAACAAAATACCATTCATACTTCACAATTCCCCTCTAAAATAATGAATACAATATTCACACTTGCACTTGAGGCCCCTTTACCATTAAGTCGGCCTAATTAAATATGTATTTACACATTACATGTACATTTAGGCCCATATATGCCCCCCCTTGGGGTCATATCATATACAATTGGCCCCATATATGCTCCCCTTGGGTCTTAACATAGTACCCTCCTTCAAAAATATTTGTCCTCAAAGCTTTGCAATTAAAGGCTTCACATGTGATGAAACCAAGTAATATGGTTTTCTTATGTTCCTAGTTTATTCCTTCCATTGATGATGATCAATCCATCCAAAATAAATTCTTTTAGGTCATAATCCTTGTTGTCTTGTTGTCACATGATTTTATTTCCCTTGATTCCATGTATCATTGTTGATACTTCTCTAATTTGTAGTAGATGTTGGTCTATGATAATTGTAGATACTAAGAGGGGGGTGAATCAGTATCAAGTAGACTTTAAAAACTTTTTCAACTTATACTTAAACAATTCAATTATATCCAATGAGCAGTGAACAATAGTATAAGGGTTACATCAATACACCACAATACACCATGCACAATATATGAGAAATAATCAATAGTTATTGGTCAAAGGAAGTAATGACTTCCAAAGGTAGCTACAACTTCCAAATATAAAGGGAGGGATAAACCTCCAATATGAAGATACAATCCTCCAATATCAAGAGAGGGATGACCTTTGCATCCTTGCCCCTTCCTTCCACCCAAGAATATATTAGAGATAATAAAACTTTACATTAAATCATCACCATCAACCAACCATCACATAGAGCCTGATAATGCTTCCCGAGACTTCTTCAACTTCTGTAATTCTTCAATTCTTGGAATAATATAATGTTATAGATAATATTACACAATGTATTCTCTGAAACTCCTCCAAGTTTCACTCCTTTAATCCTCCCCCAAAATAAGTTATAGAAATAATGGTAGACTTTATTCAATTCTGGTTTATTCAAGAGAGCAAACTTGTACAAAATTCCCCACGCTCAATATTTAACATAAGATTATTAAACTTGCACACAAGAAACAAAATTTCATACTTTTGCCAATGAAATTTGTCCCACTTCATTTTGATTCTCTATAAATAATTTATGATTGTTTTACCCATAACACTTGTTTATTGACTAGCTCCAGGACTGGTCAAAAACCCTATCTTCCACAGAGTGTATTTCCATAGCTATAGCAAATCAAGAGATGAAACTTTTACCACATGTACCTTGATATGTCTTCTCAATACTATAGCAATTTCACCATTTTATTCGTTCTAGAAAACAAGTTATAGCGAAAATGGTAAGATGACCTGAAAATAACATACCTTAGAACACATCACCAAAAGACTTCATCCTCCCTTGAAATCTGGCCTTCTTTACTTATGATTTCCTCTGAAGTTCGAATTGTGTCTCAAATGAATGTATAATGACATGTATTTATACCATTTATGTCACTTCCTTTTAACATTAGGGCCGACCTAACACTTTCTTATTTTGTAATTCTTTTCTTTAATTATCTTCAGGGCCTACATGTACTTCCTTCTTCAATTCACTTTGTCATCTTCAAAAATTCATTTCTCCTCAACCATGAGGATCCACATGACATGCCACATACCACCAGAAACAACATGATGTATACTATCCATCCATGGGTGTTGTATCTTCATGTGCATTGTCCTTCATGTCCTAATACCTTCATCAGTCTTGCGGTCCAAAACCCATGACTAGGGTTGACATCAATGACAACAACCAATCTTCCAACAATCTCCCCCTTTGTCATTGATGGAAACACTCATACTCCCCCTATCATCATGATCCCAATTTCTCTCCACATTTGACATCAATGGCAAAGGGTAGGGCTTCTCTCCCTAAGTTTAATGGAAAAAGGTAACTCTCTTCTTTGGGGCTACTCCACCTGAACATGTGGCATTCAATAATACTTTATCCTTATTTTTGGTCTTTGGGACGTTTTCTTTCTTGGAATCCTTTTCTATGGCTTCTATATTATCTCTCTTCTTCATGTCTAGGATGTATATGTTGTTCGGTATTCTTGTTGCAGTTGCAACCAATATTCCTGAGTTATTTTCTCTGATTTTACATTTTCGGGAGTCAAACGTAAGAATGTATCCTTGATCACATATTTTTCTGACACTGAGGAGATTATGCTTTAGATATTCAACCAATAGGACTTTTCCTACTCTTACATTTTCACTTCCAAACTTCACAATTCCGTTTCCAAGTATTTTAGTAGATGAGTCATCTCCAAATGTAGCATTTCCACCCTTTTTCTTCAAGCTGAGAAATTTACTTTGATCTCCAGTCATATGAGATGAGCACCCACTGTCTCTTATTCTTTGCATTCTTTAGTGATAAATGTTATTTGACATTTTTCATTTTGTGGAATTTCTTTCCTTTTCCATGTTGTAGTTGGTATACAAACATTTGGCATATGATTATCTTCCTTCATCTTTATGCAATCTCGTGCTTTATGACCAAGATTATTACACTTGTAACATACAATATTTTGATCCATTAATGGTTCAAATGGATTATAATTTATGTTGATAGGTCTACAAACATTTCCATATCTATTATTTTCACCATTCATGTAGCTTGCATAGTTATTCCTTTCATTGATTCTACAAGTGATTGCCTTGTGTCCAAAATTTCCACAAGTATAACAATGTCCAAGAAAGAAATTTTGATACTTGGGAATAAGTGATCTTCTTTGTGGTGTGGTCCATCTAGGTTCATGGTATATTCTTTTGTAGTTTCCTTCATAATGATTTCTTTCATACCTGATGGGAGAGGATCTTCTTGATGTCTCATTCCTTCTGAATTCTAGTCTTCTATATTGTTGTTCAACTTGTTCTAGAGTGTTGGTTTCATCATTTTCATCTTCCTTCTCTTGTTTTTTTGTCTTCAAACTGTCATTGTATCCTAGTCCTATCTTGTCATTTGGAGATATTTGATTGCTAAGGATCTCATCTAATTTTTCAGTGGTTTTTTCGAACTTCTTCAACTTTTTTGTTGTCAATAGTAGATCCCCTTTTGGGTGATCCAATTATGCTTTCAATTTCTCATAATCTTCTAATTGTTCCTTCAAGCTATTAATGGTCTTTTCAATATTGTAATTCTCTTCTTCACAACTACTCAATTCACCTTTAAGTATTATGTTTGTTTTTCTAAGCTTGCTATTTTCAGTTTCAACATGCTTCAACTTTTCAAGATTCTCATCTTCTTGTTCACTCTCTGCATTGTCTTTGTATCCCCAAAAGGAATCAAGGTTGGTTTCTTCGTCTGAATATTCTTCACAAATGATTTCTTCTTCTTTAGAATTCTTGTGATCATCCCCCTGGGTTTCTTGGGTTATGAAGAGGACTTCTCCTCCATCATTATCTTCTTAAGCACTCTCATATAAGGAGATGTCATCATCCTTGGAGTAGAAGCTCTTTTTATTGTTGAGACTTCTCTTTTTATAGTAGCAGTTTTCAACAATATGTCTGATTATACCACAATTAAATAATTTGAGAGGAGACTTACCTTTGTATCTTCCACTTCCCTTCTGAAACCTTCTTACAAAATTTTCTATTTCTTCATCAAGTTCGTTATCCTTGTCTTTTGTCTTCTTTATGGCTTAAAAGGATGCTTCATTGTTTGGATGGTCACTTTCTGTACATTTTCTCATTTCATATGCTATAAGAGACCCATGTAATTCATCCATTTTCATTTTGGTCAAGTCCCTAGTTTCTTCAATGGCAGAGACCTTAGCATCATACTTCAAGAGAAGTGATCTCAACACTTTTTGTACAACCAACGATTCA
>ML783983.1:292125-314335 GCA_009831015.1 Picea engelmannii
CTCATTTCATATGCTATAAGAGACCCATGTAATTCATCCATTTTCATTTTGGTCAAGTCCCTAGTTTCTTCAATGGCAGAGACCTTAGCATCATACTTCAAGAGAAGTGATCTCAACACTTTTTGTACAACCAACGATTCATCACGCTCTTCACCTAATCGTCTGATATCATTAACAACTTCATCAACTCTAAGAATATAGGTTGCAATATATTCCTTTCCATTCATCTTCAAATTTTCAAATTCTGCTCTATGTCGTTGAAGCTTGACCTTCTTAACTTTTGGATCACCTTCGTAGATACTCTTGAGTTTGTCCCATGCCTCTTTAGAAGTGTTGCAGCCCATCACTTTGCTAGCAATTGTTGGTGCCAATGCTACTAGAATAACATGTTTGGCTTTTGAATTACAAGTCATAAGATTCTTCTCATTTGGATTGGTTGGAGCATTATTTGGGATTACATATCCATTTACAACTCAGTACCAAATGTCTACTCCCAAATCCATTAGGTAAGTTTTCACTCTATCACTCCAGTATGCATAATTTCTTCCATAAAATTTTTGAATCCCATTTGAAATGTGCTCATGGTCATCCATCTCTGCTCAAGATTTTCCTTCCAGTGGTTAAACTATTCTAAAGGCAACCTGCTCTGATACCAATTGTAGATACTGAGAGGGGGGTGAATCAATATCAAGTAGACTTTAAAAACTTTTTCAACTTATACTTAAACCATTCAATTATATCCAATGAGCAGTGAAAAATAGTATAAGGGTTACATCAATACACCACAATAGACCATGCACAATATATGAGAAATAATCAATAGTTATTGGTCAAAGGAAGTAATGACTTCCAAAGGTAGCTATAGATTCCAAATATAAAGGGAGGGATAAAACTCCAAGAGGAAGATACAATACTACAATATAAAGAGAGGATTGACCTCTCCATCCTTGTCCCCTCCTTCCACCCAAGAATATATTAGAGATAATAAAACTTTACATTAAATCATCACCATCAACCAACCATCACATAGAGCCTGATAATGCTTCCTAAGACTTCTTCAACTTCTGTAATTATTCAATTCTTGGAATAATCTGATCTTGTAGATAATATTAGAAAATGTATTCTCTAAAACTCCTCCAAGTTTCACTCCTTGAATCCTCCCCAAAAAGAAGTTATATAAAGAATGGCAGACTTTATTCAATTCTGGTTTATTCAGAAGAGCGAACGTGTACAAAATGCCCCGCGCTCAATATTTAACATAATATTATGAAACTTGCACACAAGAAACTAAAGTCTGTACTATTGCAAATGAAATTTTTCCCACTTCATTTGGATTCTCTATGAAGAAGTTATGATTGTTTTACCCGGAACACCTGTTTATTGACTAGCTTCAAGACTGGTCAAAAACCCTATCTTCCACAGAGTGTATCTCCATAATTGTAGCGAATAAAGAGCTGAAAATTTTACCATATGTACCTTGATATGTATTCTCAATACCATAGAAATTTCACCATCTGAATCATTCTAGAAAAAAAATTATAGCGAAAATGGTAAGATGACCTGAAAATAACATACCTTAGAACACATCACCAAAAGACTTCATCCTCCCCTGAAATCTGACCTTCTTTACTTATGATTTCCTCTAAAATTCGACCTGTGTCTCAAATGAATGTATAATGATATGTATTTATACCATTTATGTCACTTCCTTTTAACATTAGGTCCGACCTGACACTTTCTTATTTTCTAATTCTTTTCTTTAATTATCTTCAGGGCCTACATGTACTTCCTTCTTCAATTCACTTTGTCATCTTCAAAATTTCATTTCTCCTAAAACCATGAGGATCCACGTGATGTGCCACATACCACCGAAAACAACATAATTTATACTATCCATCCATAGGTGTTGTATCTTCATGTGCATTTTCCTTCATGCCCAAATACCTTCATCAATCTTGTGGTCCAAAACCCATGACTAGGGTTGACATCAATGACAACAACCAATCTTCCAACAATAATATCTTGTGGAATAATGGTTTTGTGATGCCACATTCCATAAATATTGATGAGTATTCCATCTTCTTCCTTGATAATGTTGATATTTATCTTCTTGTCTTCCTTGAAATCTTTCTTAATAACGAGGGTGTCGATATGGCTTGACATTTGATGGTTTTTCTTCATTCTGCACACCTATTTCATCTATCTTATTTTCAGAGACAATAGAGTCCTCTATCTGCTTTTATTATTCCTTGATTATTCTATCCTTTGAGATAATATCATCATATTTGGCATGTACATCCTCTAGATGTATTTTAACTTCTTCAAGTATCTTCTATCGACCTTCTTGAATCTTGTCTTCTTTCTCCTTTTGAAGTTGCAATATGATCCCATCTAACAAATTCTGACATCCTTCTTTAGTTCTAGATTTTATTTCTGATTTTACCTCATCAGATTTAAGGGTTCCTCAACCTTCATGCAATTTTCATCTTCCAGTTTTTTGGTAGATTCTTCATCCAAGATCCTTTCTTTTCTTGATTTTTACAATGCTTGTTTTATTCTTTCAATCTCTTAACCTCATCTAGTATTTTTTTAGTATGGTTTTGTATTCTAAATATCTCTTCATCTTTATTTTTCGAATGTTCCCTTGAATCATAATTTTCCCACTTTGATTTACTATTATTTTCTTGATTTAAGTTCTTAACCTCCTTAATGAGTGATTCATTAAGGGATTGCATCTTGGAGAACTCATCATTTTTCTTCATAATACATTTTATTAGATCTTCATTATCCTTTTTCAATTTGGAGAAATTTTCTTTCGATTCCTTTAATACCACTTGAATTGTATGCATATCCTCCATTTATTTGAGAATAATTCTTCAAAAATTCCCATGTGGTGCTTCTTCTAGTACCTTCATCAAAGTTATGCCACCACTTACCAGCTTTTCCATACAAACAAATACCTTCCCCAAAATGAGTATTGCAATTTTTATTTATCATTCTCAACCATTCCCCAGGACTGATTTTATCATTTCCTTCATCTCCACTAAATTTACGTATTTCCATTGATTCTTAATTGAGTTCTAACCCAAGCCTCAACTTCCAACCTGAATATATTAAGGATAAAGATCTCAAATATTTGTAATGCTTGTTTCAATGTGCTATTCTATGTGTTATATTTCCAATGGATTTTGAAGCATCTCAATCAGACAGTCCAATCAAACTTTATGATAGTTTTAAGTGAACATACCTTTGAAAACCTCATTTGGATTTTGTCCTCCTAGCCGACCTTCCCTATGATGAATCTATGCAATTCCGACCCTTTTTGAGTATGACCCTTTTTTAGTATGAAATTGTGACCTATATAACTCTTAAATTTCTTCTTTGCAATTCCATAGGTCTGACCAAAATTTAATGTGCCAAGTGGAAGTTATGGTAACTTTCCCACACCTTGATGATTTTTGTCCTTTCCAGGAGAGCGCACTTGTACAGTGTGCCCCATGCACAATAATTGATATAAATTTGGAAAATTGTACCAGAAATACTACAACCTGTCCAATGTCCAATGCAATGAGTCTCACTCAATTTGGATCTTCTATGAAGAAGTTATGATTGTTTTACCCATAACACTTTTTTGATACTAGTCAATAGGACTAGTGAGATACCCTATCTTCCATAGAGTGTATCTTTGAAATTACAATGACCCAGAAGATAAAATGTGTACCACAGGTACTATGATAAGTATTATAAATATCTTCTAGGTTTCTCCTTCTTAAAATGCTCCAAGAAACAATTATAGCGAAAATTCCAAGATGACTATCTTGAGGAAGCAAAACCCTAGGATCGGTGCTCTAATACCAAATGTAATGATCTAAATGCTCAAAATACCATAAAATAACATACGTACACACCATGTACATAATGTGAGCATGGAGCACAACTCAAATATAGATAAGTTACACAATAAATCCTTAAATAATAGGGGAACCCCCTCCGGAAAACCAAATACCATTCATACATCACAATTCCCCTCCCAAGTAATGAATACAAGACCTCTATATATACCATATATTCCCCCCCCTTGGGGTCATATCATATACAATTAGCCCCATATATGCTCCCCTTGGGTCATAACAACATCCTTTTCCCGTAGAAAGTGATGCTTGATCGGAATGTGTTTCATCTTGGAATGCATCATTGGATTCTTGGAGATACTGATAGCATTGGTGTTGTAAAAGAGTATTGAAATGGACTCATCATACTTCAATCGTATATCCTACAAGGTTTTTTTCATCTAGAGAACCTAATTGCAACATTTTCCCACTATAATATATTTTTCTTCTGTTGTGGACAAATATATTGATGATTGTTTCTTGCTTAGCCATGATACCATAAACTCACCTAAGTAGAAAGATTATCCACTTGTACTTCTTCTCTCATCAATTCTACCTTCCCAATATGCATCTATGTAGGATACCAAATATATATCATTCCCTTTTGGATACCATAATACAAAATCTTTTTTTTTCCTTGAGATATTTGAATATTCTCTTTACTTCCATGACATGTGTTTCTTTCAGTGTTTCTTGAAATTTGGAAACCTATTCAACTACTTGCATCACATCCAGTCTTGACATTGTCACATAGAGTAAGATACCAATCATACATATATAGAGTCTCTAATATGCATCTTTATAATAATCATCATTTCTTAACTTGCAACTGGTCTGCATAGGAGTACTCACAGGTTTGCAATCTTCCAATCCAAACTTCTTTAGAATTTCTCTGATATACTTTGTCTAGGAGATGAAAATACCTTTATCACGCTAACATATCTACAATCCAAAAAATAAAGTCAACTCACCAAGAAAATACATTTCAAACTCATTTTTCATATCTCTGGAAAACTTCTAACTCATCCTGTCATCATCACTTTCGAAGATGACGTCATCTACATAAACTTCAATTATCAATATATTTTCTCAATCCACTATTATGTAGATATTGATGTCTTCATTTCCCTTCTTGAATCTTTATTTTTGTAGATACATGTCCAATCTTGAATACCATGCTCTGGGGGCCTTCTTGAGTCCATACAATGCTTTCTTCATCCTACAAACATAATCTTCCTTTTCTGACAGTAGAAATCCTTTTGGTTGTTCGATGTAGAATTATTCTTCTAATTCTCCATTAGGAAAGGATGAATTAGCATGAATATGATACACCTTGATTATCTTGGAACATTCATAGGCTAAGATCAATCTAATTGCTTCCATCCTAGAAACTGGGGAAAAGGTTTCTTCAAAATCTAGACCTTCAATCTGAGTGTATCTTTGCGTATTAATATTTCTTTGTTTTTGGTTACATGTCCATCCTCATTCGATTTGTTTCTGAAAATGCATTTTGTACCAATCATGTTATTGTTTTCTAGTCTTGGAATCAGTTCCCATGTGTCATTCTTCTCTATCTGGTCAAATTCTTCATCCATAGCCTCGATCTAGTGTTCATCTTTGATAGCCTCTTAAAAATTGCCTAGTTCAATTGTAGATGACATTTCTAGGTATTGTTGTTATCCTAAAAGTATTATTATTCGGGTTTCAAATATTGCATATTTATTCTCAATAATTTGTTCTGGTGGATCATTTTTCTGTACTTGTCGATTAGGTGTCTTAGGAGGTATCTGTTGCTCATATTGCTCTTGTTTTTCTTCTAGTTTCTCTTCTTCTTCTACTACTACTACTTCTTCTTCTTCTTTTATATCTTCCTCATTATCCTTCTCTTTTGAATCATTACTTCCTTATTTTACTTTCCATACATATATCTCGTCAATCGTTACAATGATGCTTTCCATGATTCTGTTGAGCCTTGTACTAAAGCATTTATATGTTTTCCTTTTTCTTGAATACCCAACTAGTATTCCCTTATCAACTTGGGAGTCAAATTTTCCAAGCCTACCATCTTCTCTTTTGATATAACATTTGCTTCCAAATACTCTGAAATGCTTCAGATTCTCCGATCTTCCTTTCCATAAATCATAGGGAGTATTACCATTGTTATTTTTGAGCATTCCTTTATTCAATATGTGAATTTTTGTATGTATTGCTTGTGCCCAAAATATGTCACTCAACTTGGATTATTCCAGCATGGTTCTATCCATTTTCTGTATTGTTCTATTCTTCCTTTCAAAAACTCCATTTTGCTGAGGTGTCCTGGCTGTCGAGAATTGTCTCTTTATTCCATGTTTTCCATAGAAACCCATGAATTCCTTTGATGTAAATTCTCCTCCATTGTCTAATCTCAAACACTTGATTTTAAAATCCATCTCATTTTTAACCATCTCTTTGTATATCTTGAAGTGTTTGAAATACTCTAACTTCTTCCTGAGCATTCCTTTATTCAATATGTGAATTTTTGTATGTACTGCTTGTGCCCAAAATATGTCACTCAACATGGGTTATTCCAGCATGGTTCTAGCCATTTTTTGTATTGTTCTATTCTTCCTTTCGAAAACTCCATTTTGCTGAGGTGTCCTGGCTGCCGAGAATTGTCTCTTTATTCCATGTTTTCCATAGAAATCCATGAATTCCTTTGATGTAAATTCTCCTCCATTGTCTAATCTCAAACACTTGATTTTAAAATCCATCTCATTTTTAACCCTCTCTTTGTATATCTTGAAGTGTTCGAAATACTCTAACTTCTTCCTGAGAAAGAAAACTGCAGTCATTCTTGTGTATTCATAAATTGATAGCATAAAATATTGTTCTCCATTTAATCCCTTCATTATTGTAGGTCCACATAGATCAGTGTGTACAATCTCCAATGGTTTTATCACGGAGTACTCTTTTTATTTGAAATTGGTCCTGGTTTGTTTTTCTTGTAGACAATGCTCACATAAAGTATTTGTTGGCTTTGAGATCTCAGGAATTTCTTTCAATGCATCCTTTCTGCTTATTTTGACAAGGTTATCAAAGTTTTTGTGACCCAACCTTCTGTTCCATAGCCAAAATTCATTTTATTTTTCTAAGAAAAATTTTTCCCTTCCAATCTCATTCATAACATATATGTTGTTTGGGGTTTTCTATATATAGCCACCAATTTGCATGATCCTTCTTTCCTTATATCACATTTTTTTGAGTCAAACATAAGCTTGTTTCCTTGATCATACATTAGACTTACACTTAGTAGATTGTGCTTCATATATTTCACCAGTAGAAAATTTTATCCCATGGAATATTTGCTTCCATGCTTGACTATGAATATACCTATTATTATGGCTAAGTTATAATGTCCAAATGAAATTGATCCATATTGTTCCTTCTTCAGGGTTAGAAACTTGTTCTTGTCACATTTCATATGCTTTGAACAATCGTTGTCAACATACCACCCACTTGTTTTTTGTTGCAATTGTAGAGAAAGTGAGAATTCTTCAGTGTTGAATTGATCCTAACTTCTTCTCTATATCCTTTGTGATTCCTGTTTATGAATATTGATATTTTTCTTTCGTTCCTTTGGAGTGAAAATTAGTCTACAATCTTTGGCCATGTATCCAAAATTGTTTCACTTGTAGCACTCTATTTCATTACTTAGTGAACCAAAATTGTTGTTATTTATGTTATGTGCTTGATGTGACTTTCTAAGATAACTGTTGTTTGAATATCCTTCATATTCTCTTTTGTTATTGGAATAGGATCTACAGTTTGCAGCTTTATGACCAAAATTGTTACAAGAATAGAAAACCCTAGAAAAATAGTTTGATACCTTGATGTAGAGGATCTTTTGAATGGTGTTGCTCTGATGAAGCCATCTTCTTCTTGAGATGTTATTGATCGTTGGTTATATGTTATGAATCTTCTAGGTGGTCCAGTTCTTCAATGATTTTCTTCTTGAGTACCTCTGACTATTTCTACATAGGTGTTTTCTTATACTTCATGTTTTGTCGTCTTGGAGCTCGAACCTTTCTCGGTCTGCATATGGTTATATCATAGCCTAGACCTGTCATAGTATGCCCTTTGATTGCTGATGATCTCATCCAATATTTTGGTGTTATTTTTTTGCATATATTTCTTCTGAAGATCTTTTCTTAGAGTGACTATTTCTTCTTCCAAACTTTCAATCATCTTCTTTGTTTCTTCTAACTGAATTCTGAGTGTTTCTTTAATCCTTTGTTTTCTTCTACCTGGATTTTTAACTTCATGATTATCTACTCGATTTATTCTGAGTTGGAATTTTGAGATCCTTCTTTCTTCTTTAAATATGCCTTCAGTGAGTTGATTTTCTTTCTTTTTTTCCCTAGTTCTTCCAAGGAACTGATTAATTATTCTCCAAGATCGACTTCTCTTTCTTATTCAAAATAATCAGAATATTCTACTTCCATGAAGAGTAATCTTTCTGAATCAATGTCACTATCATCATCCTCGTATGATGAAGATTTTTCTTCCTTTGAGTAGAAAATTTTATTGAAGAATTTATTTGTATTCCTTCTCTTATCTCCCTCTTGATTTTTATTTTTCTTCTTAGGATGTTGCTACCTTTATTCTTAGCATAAGTACATTTAGAAGAAAAATGACCAATACCATCACAATCAAAATATTTCAATGGAACCATACCTTTGTACTTGTTGTTTCCTCTTTTTAACTTCCTTATGAAGTTTTCCACTTCTTCATCTCCCTCTTAATCATCGCTACCACTGCAATATGGTTTTGAATTTTGCTTGTTTTTCTTCTTTGTCTTATTGGATGATTTTATTGTTTCTTCTGTCATGACTGGGTTCTCTCATTCTATCATCATTTCATAAGCTGTGAATATTCCATGTAGCTCATCCATGCTCAAACTATCAAGATATGTTGTTTCTTCCAGGGATGATATCTTAGGATCAAATCTCATAGGTAGAGATATTATAACCTTTTGAACAACCACTGATTCATAAACTTCTTATCCCAATCCTCTAATTTTGTTTATTGTTTCATCAACACATAGAAAGTAGGATTCAATGTCTTCATCTTCCTTCATCTTCAACTACTCAAACTTATGTATAAGGGCTTGAATCTTAGATCCCTTGACTTTGGTATCTCCTTCGTAAATATTTTGAAGTTTATCCTGAAGATCCTTTGTAGTCTTGCAATGCATAACTTTGACAATCAGTGAATCATCCAGATTGCTCAGAATGGTTCCTTTATCCTTTGAGTTGTTTTCTTTGAGTTTCTTTCCATCTTTGTCAGTTGGGGGAGTGGTTGGTGCTACATATCCGTATACTATTGAATGCCAAACATCAAACCCTTGTGTCTTTAAAAATGTTTTCATCCTTTTGTTCCAAAAGGCATAGTTCTGACCATCAAACCTTGGTGCTCCAATATTAATGTATTTTGTGATCTCCTTCCAGTGGTTAGAATATTTCTTGAAGGACATGCTCTAATACCAATTGTTGGAATACTGAGAGTGGGGGTGAGTCAGTATGAGAACTTTATTTTCACTTTTAACCACAATATATAATCATTATTTTCATCAGTAGTATATAATCAATATATCACGAGTAGTATAAATAAATAGAGCATAATAGACATCCAGAGAAACATAGTACACCAGGATTTTCATGGAAACCCAAAATGGGAGAAAACCACCGAATGTTTTCTTATATATAAAAAGAATACATTCATTGGAAGCACCAAATTACCAATTCTCCATCTACAACTGGAAGGAGGATACAACCCCTATTTACAAGCTCCAACTTGAAGAAATATACAACTCCATGAATTCTCTGGATACAACCCCCTAATCTTAGGATCCAACCTGAAGGAAGCTTAAATTCCCTATGTTCTTTGGCACCAACCAGAAGGACACTACAACCCCCTTTCCTTACCCCATCCCGACACATTGAAATATAAGTGTATACCAAACTGTCACTACCACAATCATTGCCATTATTATTGTCACTGTCACTGTCACTATCTCTGTCACATCAAACTATAACCTATCACTCTATTCAGCCTATCACCATCACTGTACCATCAACTTGTAACTAATCATCAACATGAACTATACCAAAACCTATACCATATCATCCATCAATTGTGTACCAACATATGTAGTATAACATGCATCAATCATGTACCATAAGATATGCCAAATGTAGATACAATAACATCAAGCTAATCATGTATCAAATCATGTATCATGTACTAGAGCATCAACCATGTATAGAACATGTACCATATACCATATCATATATCTGTACCATATCATCAATGAAGAGCCTCAAAGAACCAAAACATGTTCCTCATGCACATGCCACCATACATCAAGTATATACCTCAGCCATACATCTACAAAAAAAACACATAAGCATACATATACCTCTGTAGATGACCTAATACAAAACAATGCTAACTTGGAAGATTTCCTTTGACCTCAAGGATCTAGTTCAATAATTTCCCCTAATATGTCTTTTCCTCGTGGGACTAAGACATGATTTCATGCGGGGCCTCACGTGATAGGCATTGTGCAACCCGTGGGGGTGCATTGCAGGACACTAGTAGTTTGACCCATGAGGGTCAACCAAATTAGGGTTTCCTCATAAATATTCTCTCTCCTCTTCAACCTTAAGCTCCTTCACTTCTCACTTGTTGCTACCTCATATTTCTCCATCACAAAACTTTCCAATAGATCACTAGTTCACTAAAATATGTTCAATAGAATAAGTGAGTGAAAAATTGACATCACACCAACCTAATAGGGTTTATGGGGTCGAGTGTGTTATAGAGTGGTATCAGAGAATATTTCAAACTCTGGGCTTGAATGGGTTTCCAAGGCCACATGACTGTTTAATTTTTTTTTAAATATGCTAAAAGTATATACTCTGTTTTGAATTATTTAACTATGTTAACGAATATTGACAATGGTTTTGAGTAAGATTGATAAACAAGAACGAAATCCTTGCTCATGATTTTCAAATAAAAATGGTGTTGGAAAAGGTCAAGAATTTTATACCAATAATTTTTAAATGTAATGGCTAACATTTTTCCATTATTCCAGCACATAGGATGTACTAAAAAGGAAACAAAGGTGAATGGTGCAACATAGTATGGAGGACACCCTTCACTTCGGAGATGAAGAATATGATGGAAGGAGGGCCAAATAAATCCCTCCATATTTGGTAGCCACGGTAGGAATTCTGAAGTGTTAAATTTTTAGTGTTGTTATTAGATTATTTCCAAATTACATGAGCATTCAATGCATTTCCAAAACAACAACATACAGAGGATCACTGAAATAAGAACGATCACAAGGTACGCAACATTTTATCCTAAGAAACCCTCATGGGAGATAAAATGCAACAAAAAATTCCTCAATAATATATTGCCAATACAATGCGAATACTAAGACCAAAAAACCAAAGATAAACCAAGACTGAGCATGCGCCTCTCTTCTTCTTCCTATCGGAACTGCAACTTCCTTCAAGATATGCGCACTAGATGAGTGAGAGTGAGTGTGTGTAAATGAGACACCAACCTCACATATAAATACAAGTGTGATATGGATCTAGGTTTGTGTCTCTTCACTTGGTTGAGCCGACTTCTCCTAGAAGTGGCTAAAACCACTTTATAATTACTAGGGGCCGAATTTAAAAATACCACTATAAAAATATAGTTTGACCAATCCACAAAAGGGGATTTGATCTATAAAATAATAACTCAAATACA
This sequence comes from Picea engelmannii, assembly GCA_009831015.1. NCBI lineage: Eukaryota > Viridiplantae > Streptophyta > Pinopsida > Pinales > Pinaceae > Picea > Picea engelmannii. The sequence goes on from ML783983.1 coordinate 303,819, forward strand.
ATTAGAATATTCTTCAGAGTTACAATATTTCAACACACCCCCTTAATGAGAAGGGTATTCTAATGACATGACTCAATACAACATCATCAAGAGAAGGAGAGGGAAGCATCATCATCAACATCTGGAACACTGACTGGCACATCTATAAATAATCATATTTTTTTTCTCATCATCAATATCATCATCACTTACAGCATGGAGTTGGAGTAGCATCATCATCATCAGCAGCAGCATGAAGCTGAAACATCAACATCAATAGAATGAAGTTGGAACAACAACATCATCAATAACATGAATCTAGAACATCAACATCAACAACACGAAGATAGAACAACAACATCAACATCTATATGTGGCAATAGAATGAGGTAGGTGCATCAACAACAACATCAGTGGTACTCTGACAGATATTCCTTATCGAACCTTCAGGATCTTCCCAGGAATCATAATATTCCCTAGGATATAAAATCATAGCAAGCTACCACGTGGTACTCTAATAGAATGTTCTTACCGAACCTTCGAGATCTACCCAGAAATCATAATATTCCCTAGGATATAAAATCATAACTGAGCTACCACTACTGGCCACCACTAGAATATACATGCACAGGTACTCTAACATACCTTCCTTACCAGAACTTTGGGATCTTCCCAGGGATGATCAATCCCCTAGGATATAAAATCCTAATAGAGCTACCCATTGTTGGTCAGGATACCATAGTATCATCAGCATCACTCCCCCTTTCGAGGGAGGTCCTTTCGGACTACAACAAGCTTGTATCAGAATTACTCAAACTTCAAATGAGCCAGAGGCTTTGTCAACACATATGCAACCTTCTCATATGTGCCAACATATTGGATATTTATAGCTCCCCTCTGCACCATATCACAAATGTAGTGGTACCATATCTCTATGTTCTTCGACTTATCATGGAACACTGGGTTCTCCGTCATATTTATACAACTTTGGTTGTCACATAGAATCATGGTGGCTCCCATGTTCAGATCGAATAGACCTGTCAACAACATCCAAATCCATATGGCTTCACAACTGGTGGAACATGTTGCAATATACTCCGCTTCTATTGTGCTGAGAGAAATACTGGATTTCTTCATTCTTTTCCATGAAGTCATGGTTGACCTCAAACTAAAACAACATCTTGAAGTTATCTTTTTGTTTGAAGCACTTACAACCCAATATGAATTAGTATAACCATACAGTCTAAATTCATGATCTCTAGTATATCAGAGACCATAATCCAATGTACCCTTAAGGTATCTCATCACATGCTTTGCAGCTACAAGGTGAACACATCTGGGCTCCACCAGATAATGACTCAAGGTGTTCATAGAAAATAATATCCATGCCATGGTATTCATCAAATAAATCAATGATCCAATAGTTTTTCTGTATAGAGTAGAATAAACCAACTCTGATGATGTATCAACCAAGAGCTTCAAAAAAAAATTCATGGGTGTGTCCATGGATTTACATTCAAACATGTAAAAAATCTTCAGTATTTCAACTGCATACTTCCCTTGGTTAAGGAATATCTTATTTGGGCTCTCCCAAACTTCAAGGCATAAGAAATAATGCATTGGGCCTAGGTCTTTCATCTCAAAATCTGTTGTGAGTTTCTTCTTGCAATATGTGATGAGATTTTATTCTCTTGTCAAGAATAAATCATCGACATATAGTATAAATATATTTGGCTCATCATTTATAACCTTGAAGTAAAGGTTAGGATCAACTTTACTCTTAGTAAATCCCAATCTTATCAGGAAACTATCAATTCTATCATACCAAGCTCTAGGATCTTTCTTCAACCCGTACAAAGATTTCTTCAACCTACAGACATGATTATTTCTATATTCAACTTCAAACCCTTATGGTTGTTCTATATACACTTCTTATTCAATAACGCCATTTAAGAAAGTTGTTTTCACATCCATCTGGTGTAAATTCCACTTCATTTTGGCTACAAGAGCTATGATGGTTATGATATAAGTGTATCTGGCTATAGGAGAAAATTCTTCTTCATAGTCAACGCCTTTCTTTTGAGAAAATCCATGAGCCACAAATATTGCCTTATGTTTTTCAATTCTTTCGTCTGTTGTATGTTTTATTTTGTATATCCATTTAGAACATACCAAATCTTTGTTCTTTGGTCTGGGAACTACTTCCCATACATCATTATTTATAATGGATTGGTATTATTCTGTCATTGCATCCATCCATTCTTTCTTATGAACGAATTTATCAAAGCAAGTAGGTTCCTTTTCTACGAGATCACACATCAAGGCCATATAGCTAGAGAATGGCTTAGATTTCTTGTTTTGTCTCATGGTTCCTTCTGGGGCACCATACTTCTCTATATATTGAATTATTTATTCCTCCCAAGTTGGCTTTCACTTGTGAGACATCATCATACAGGGAGGTTCTTGATATTATTTCATATCATGATCTTCTGGAATCTCATCATTAGGGGTAATTGTAACTTCCTTCATGGGTTCTGCAACTCTAGGAGCTACAGGTTCTTCTTCATATACTTCTTCAAGCTAGAATTTCCTTGATATTTTGAGTGTTGCATATTCATCAAAGGTTACATCTCTACTGATATCAATATGATGTTAACCTGGTATGTAAATTTTGAAGGCCTTAGAGACCTCATAGTATCCAACAAATATTCCCTTCTTTCCTAAAGGATCCAACTTGATTCTCTTTTATTTTGGAATGTGTACAAATACTAGACAACCAAATATTTTGAGATGGCTTACTTATGGCTTCTTTCCGGTGAAGATTTCTTCTGGAGTTTTGAATCCAAGTACACTACGGGATAATCCTTTTTGGACATATATTGTTGTTCTTGTTGCTTCAGCCCATAAGTGCATTGGAAGATCTTCATCGTGATTTATAGTCTTTACTGCTTCGATAATTGTTCTATTCTTTCTTTCTGCTACACCATTTTGTTGAGGATTATAGGGATTGGTGAAATCCCTCTTAATCCTGACATCTCTGTAAAAGCTTCCAAATTCATTTTAACTGTACTCTCCTCCATTGTCTGACCCAAGTATCTTGATTTTCCTTTCGGAGTGGTTTTCTACCAGGTCTTTGAATTATTTGAACTTTCCAAGTACTTCATATTTTTACTTCAAGAAATAAACCCAAGTATTACGAGAGTAATCATCAATAAAGGATACATAGTATACATACCCACTTAGAGAGGTTGATGGCATTGGACCGCATACATCTGAGTGGACAAGTTCAAATAGTCCTTATGTTTTACTGTCACTCTTTGGAAAAGGATTATTTATGTTCTTTCCTTTTGCACATCCCTTGCATACACCTTCATGATCAAACTTTAATTCTAGTAAACCTGTAACTACCTTGATTACATATGGTAACGATTTGTATTTGATGTGATCTAGTATTCTATGCCAAATTTCAAAAGGACTTTCAATAGAGTGAGTCAAGGCTACATCTGAGTGACATTTTGACTTGTACAAACCACCTTCTTATGTTCCAATAACAATTGTGTCTTCTATAGTTTTTCCTTTATACCACATAAGAAATTCACCATATATGAATGCAACCATGAATCCTTTATTATCTAGGGATGAAATATAAAGCAAGTTCTTTTTCAAACCTAGTACAAAGAGTACATCCTTCATTCTCATAGGAGTTTTTGAATCAAGTTTGTAGGTGGCTTCTCCCATTCCTTTGATAGGGTATTGATAATAATCTCCAAGTGAAATGTTTTGGAGAAAGTCCTTTTCTATAAGGCTATAGAGAGTGTTCTTATGACCTATCATGTGCTTAGAAGCACCACTATCTATGAGGAAAGTATCCTCTCCAAGTGTCACAGATCCTGAGAGAGAGGAAAACAAAACATATTCTTCAATCTCTTCTTTAGTTAACTTCTCGGTTGCCTCATCATATTCAGTTGCATGGGCATGATGTCTTTTTTTATTTCCCCTCTTGTATTCTTCCCTTCTGTTAGGACAATTATTAGCAATGTGTCCCATCTTATCACAATGATAACATTAATAAGAGGAGAAATATTTTCCCTTTCTTTGACCCTTATGATATTTTTGGAATCTCTTTGGAGAGTGAGATTCTTTATGAAGGTGGGTCTCCTTTTTAAAATGATACTTTTTCTTTCCACCCTTAGCATGAGAAACTAGGGATTTATTTTCATCTCTTAATATGTTGACTTCTAGGTTGGCTACTCTTTCTTATTCTTGAACACATTCTTCCCATAAACTGTCAAATTAGAGTATCTCTTTTCTTGAAAAAATGGCTTGGACGAAGGCATCCCAAGGTCTTGTGAGACCATTAAGAGTTGTCATAATGAGTTCATATTCATATAAGTTTTCTCCACTTGCCTCTAACTGTTCCTTGAATTGAGAAACCCTAGATAAATAGTCTTGAATTGTTTCTCCTTTTTTCATCTTTGTATTCTTGAGTTGGGTTCTCAAGTTCATCTTTCGGTTGATGTTATTTACTTCATACATTTTGGTTAGGGAATAAAACATATATTTTGGATTATTCTTAGAATACACTTGAGGGATCAAGTGGTCTTTAATGAAATCTGCAATTATTCTTTTATCCTTAATCATATCCTTCTTGTACTTCTCTTTGGCTTCATTTTCTTCAGGTTCCCATACATTTTCTCTTATGAATTTTTCAAGGTCATTCTCTTCAAGAATGAATCCAATTTTGTACTTCCAAGCACGGAAATTTTCCACACCTTCTAGATTTTCAGCAAACTTGGTGCTTGAAAACATCTTGACTTGGAGCCAAGAAAATGTCTAGAAAATGAAAGTGCTCAAAAATTGAAACTGAGCTTACCAAGAGATAAGTTGGGCTGAGGTGAGTTTGTTGGAGATAAATGTTTATGAAAATTCCAAGTTTTACCCCTTGAAACTTGACCTGCGCAATTCTGGACTAGTACTTCTAGTACTGGTTTTGGTTTCCTGGTTTTCTAGGTTTCTGGTACCATTCAAAACTAAGGTTTGAATTTTTGGATAATCTAGCCACTGAAAATGTTCGCTCAAGCTGCCAAAATATGCACTAGGGCAGGGCACACTTCCCAAGATAGTTTTTGGTCAAAAATTCGTGTTCGGTAAAAAACCCCAATTTTCTTGTACGACAACAGTGACATGTAGATACCAAGTGAAATATGCTCTATTCAGTCAAGCTATGATACCATGTTAAGTATTTAGTGCTTTTATTAGGTTATTTCCAAATTACATGAGCATTTCATGCATTTCCTGTTAGGATATTTAGACACTTAGGAGTTAGTTAAGATATACTTGGTCTAATATGTCATTAGGTAAAAGTATTTTTCTTAGTGTGTTTCTTTAGTATGCATTTGTAGTTAGGAAATCTGACGGTCGCGATATGTTCCTGACATAGAGTGATTTGATGGTTCATACTCTCCTCGATCTTAATGACCATTGATATGTGGCTTAACACCCGATTGGTCCATGATCTCCATTTAAAGATCATGGAGGGTCATTTGTTGATGATCGATTGTGAGAAAATCTCTTGTAAAATCTCTCTGTAATATTTTTCTTTGCATTAATAAACTGCTCCAAGTGGTCGCATGGGTTGGGGTCATGGATGTTTCCCCATAGGGGTTTTACCACGTGAAAACATCAGTGTGTTGATATTTGATCTGGTTATGTGAGTGGTTACTGAAGGTGTTCATCCTCTGTTGGAATACCTGTGTTGTCAAACATGGCATCAGAGCCTGTTTGAAGACCTGCTCCTGCTGTAGATTGAGATCGTGAAGCCGAGTTGCCTCATCTCCATTTTATGGAATTTATGTACATTTTTGGGCTAAGAGGACTGTTCCATTGCGTCCATAGCACTCGTTTCATTTAGGAACATTTTTCTTTTCACTTGAAAAGGTTTCCGTTTACCCAAGATATGGCCATTACAGTCAGATCTAGAGGTATAAAGCCTGAATACGCATTTTTTAAATTTCTGCAAAGTTTTATTTTGGTTTTATTTCGGTTTGTGTTTTTTTTTATTTCCAGGTTGCTATTCTTTTAGATCTACCTATGCTCTTTTCCCCGCACCTTGTGCGATCTTGGAAAATCAAAAACATATAGGAAAAGGTGCATCTTCCGGGTAAGCTAACCGAGATCTAACCCTTGTTGTCATAGAGAGGGGAAATTGTTTTCTTGTGTGAAAAGAGTTTTTTTTAGCATGCTCTCCAAGGTCATCTTCAACAAAAACAACAAAAACAATCCTCCTTATGAACATTACAATATGTTTTGTTAGACCATTTGGTTAAAACTTGTCTTATTAAGTAAGAGGTCTTGAGTTCAAGTCTCTCTTTTGTTACCTTTTTTAAAAAGTTCATGCTAAAATTGTAAAGTGTATTTCACTTCAAGTATAAAAGTGAATCACTATAAGTAGATTTAATATTTTATTTTAGAGTTATTTATTTTGCATGCAACTTTCCTGTTATAATGTAACTTCAATGTAAAAGTGATCCCCACTTCTCTTTATAAAAGTGGGTTACTTCATAAAGCAACTTACACTATCATGTAGTCAGTTGGTTATCGTTTATGCCTTTTTTTTTAAAAGGGCATAACTCTCACATCGGAAGTCTGTTTTCAGTGTCGTTTTTTTAAAACCGCATAATGTTTCGAGATCTTTCCATCCAGATCATCAATTTTAGTTTTTATGTCCATATTATATGCATATTTAATATGGCTTCTACAAGTAATGTCTTGCTTACCAACAACAACTACAGCCAATGGAAATCTCATATGGAAGATTTATTAAGAAGTAAAGGTTTGTACCGGATTACCTTAGGAAAGGAAAAAGAACCCACTGATGATGATAATAAAGCCAAGTGGGATAATATAAATGACGAAGCACGAGGACTAATCAGAATGTCCATCTCTCCTAATTTAAGGTACCACCTTCAAGAAATTGATGACCTCGAAGAAGCTTGGGACAAGATTGAATCTGTGTTTGGTAAACTCAATATTATTCGAGCACAACAGTTAGAAAATCAAATATTGGCCATGAGTCCAAGTGATTTTTCTTTCCTTGGAGACTATTTATCTAAGTTTAAAACACTCAGAATTTTATGTGAAGAATGTAAGATAAAAATGGAGGAAGAGCATTACATCTATCTTATTCTTTCTAAGCTAGGTAGTGCATACTATGGGTTTGTATCTACATGTTATGCCATGAGAGAGGCTCTTGGGAAATATTATGAAAAACCCACTCTTGAGTCCTTTTGTGCTTCTTTGATTAGAGAGGAAGATAAGCTTATACAACTTGGAGTGATCAGCACTGCAGGTACCTCTAACAAAGCCTTAGTTTCCTAGCAGAAAGATAAACCCAAGTATCCCAAGAAGCAACATCCTCGCTACAACAACAAGCAATATAAGTGTCCCAAACCCGCTTAGACAGCTTCAACTCCTAATGGTGACAAGGGAGAAAAATATAAAAATAATAATACTAACATACATTGCAACTTTTGTGATAAAGATGGTCATGATGAGTCCAAATGTTTCAAGAAGATGACAACTTTAGAAGAAGTGATGAAGAAGCACAACATCAGTATCGATTCTACGTCTTCTTCTTCTTCTCATAGACATGCACTTTCTGCTTTTGGTTTCTCCTTCAATATTGATGAGTGACTAGTAATCAACATATGGTGACTGGTATTCCTTTTGTTTCATGCAGATATGGTGTTTGTGCTGGTTGTGTTCTCGAAAAACATCATTGGGATAGTTTTGAAAAATGTGCCTCTTGGCATGCCTCGGGTCCTTTGTAGCTTGTTCACAGTGATTTGTGTGGTCCACTTTCTTCTCTTTCTTTTTCTAGGTGCAAGTATTTCTTAACTTTCATTGATGAATTTTCCAGACGTACTTGGGTTTACTTCTTAAAACTTAAGAGAAATTTTATTGACAAGTTTTTGGCCTACAAGGCCCTTATAGAAAAGCAATCCGGCCATCAAATTCAAAGGTTAAGAACAGATAATGGAGGCAAATATGTGAACAATAATTTTACCAATTATTGCACTACACAGGGAATCCAAATGAAACACATTGTTCCATATACACCACAACAAAATGGTGTTGCTGAGAGAAAGAATCACACATTAAAATAAATGGCTAATTGTATGATCCAATCTAAGGGATTAAGTCTAAAGTATTTTGTGGAAGCCATCAACTATGAAAATTACATAGTAAATCCCACTCCCACAAAGGCCCTTAAAAACATAACACCAAAAGAAGCTTGGACTAAAATTAAACCATATGTAAGTCACTTCCATGTATTTGGCAATATAGCATGGGCTCACATTCCTGATGAGAAAAGGAAAGCATTGCACCCTAAAAGTGAGAAGTGTATATTTGTCGGTTATTCTGAAGATGTCAAAGGTTACATACTTCTTCAATCACATTGTAATGAAATTATTATTAGAAGAGATGTTAAATTTGATGAATATCTCTTGGCCTATGATCCTAATTCGTAGTTTGTGCCTTCTTTGGCCTGTGAGCCTAATTCTGTGGTTGTGCCTTCTTTGGCCTGCGAGCCATATTCGGTGTTTGTGCCTTCTTCTGATATGGTTTCTTCTTCAGATGATGACATTGAGGATGAAAATCCACCTCCGCCTGCTCACCCTCCTCCAGATGAGTCCTTTGAACCTAAACCAATACCAGCTCCATCGCTTCCTAGATGGGTCCATTCAACATGAGAAGCAACTGGTGATCTTGTTGGTGATCCTTTAGATCAGCGTCAGACACATTCATAGTTCCAGCGAGCCTCTTCTCTTTTGGCTCAAGTTTCAGAAACTCATGATCCAGAGACATTTGCAGAAGCTTCAGGTCATCCATATTGGGATACAACAATGAATGAAGAGTATCATTCTTTAATGGAAAACAATACTTGGGATCTTGCACCTCTTCCAAATGGAAGAAAACTTGTCAGATGTAAATGGGTCTACAAAACTAAGTATGCATCAGATGGAAGTGTTGAAAGACACAAGGCTTGTTTAGTTTCCAAAGTATTTTCCCAAGTTGAAGAAATTGACTATCATGAAACCTTTTCCCTTGTAGCCAAAATGAATTCCATACACCTTGTTCTTGCCCTTGCTGCCTCACATAAATGGGAGGTCCATCAGATGGATGTTAAATCCGCCTTCTTGCATGAAGATTTGCAAGAAGAAATATACACGGAACAAGCTCCTAGCGATGTCTAGAATGACTCTAGCCTTGTTTGTCGCCTTAAGAAATCTCTTTATGGTCTCAAGAAAGCTCTCCGAGATTGGTATGCCAAAATGGACACCTTTCTTATTGCCATTGGCTTCTATAGATGCCATTATGATCCTAATGTATATACCAAGAAAGTAGGAAGTCATATCATAATCCTTGTCCTTTATGTTGATGACCTTATCCTTACTAGTAGAGACTCGAAAAATTTAAACCATGTGAAAACTTGCCTTAAGAAGAAATTTGAAATGACAGACTTAGGATTTTTGCACTATTTCCTTGGCCTCCAAGTTTTGCAAACCAATGAAGGAATTTTTCTTTCCCAGTCTAAGTATGCTTGTGACCTTCTTTGTTGCTTTCACATGGATGACTGTAAACCAACCCCTTCTCCCTTCCAGTCTGAAGTCAATCTTACTGCCACCTTGTTAACGGGCGAAATCGACCGTCCATCAACTGAGAGAGTGGAACCGGTCTGGGGTTGTCTAAATAACCCAAGTCGTTTGGAATGAACCACCCTGACAGGTTTAATGACTCCGTTGGTCGTTCTAAGGTCCTAAGAAAACCAAAGAAAATAAACTAACTAATCTAACTAATCTAACTAACTAACAAAAACTAAACTAAACTAACTAACAAAAACTAAATACAAGAAACTAACTAACTACCAATAAATAAAAACAAACTAATACACTAATATAATTAAAACTAACTACTAAACAAACTAAATAATCTACTATCTATATATATATAAACTACTAATTACTACTATACTAATTCTACTAGTTAACTATCTAATTACCAATTAAATTATGACTTATTTACAAACATACAATATCTACAGTTTGCAGATTTGATTAAAACCTGTAAAATTTATGTTCTTTCTGTCCTAAGACAGAGAAAGGTATTTCTTTTTCTTTTAATTTTATGATTTTATAAACAAGAAATAAAACTAACTGAAATTAAACGATCTAATATACTAAACACACATATATATCTAACTAAACTTATATCTAAACTAAACTACTAATAAATGTACTAAACAACAAACTGACAAACTGACCTGGAAACACTCCTAATTTGTCCTGTGTATGATGACTTCAAAGATGGTCGGAGGAAGAAAACTCGCACCGATTAATCCAAAAGCTTTTCGTAAACGATAGGCTGTGCTGCTCTTTGAGTTGTTTACAGGACAAACAAGACATAAAAAATCATAACAATTATATGATTTATAAATCTCTGCAATAAGGGAAACCTGTTATGCAAAAACTTATACT
>ML783983.1:314385-351814 GCA_009831015.1 Picea engelmannii
TGTTATGCAAAAACTTATACTTATTAATTCAACTTATGAAGAAGGGAAACCTGTCGTTCACAAACTGAATCACGCAATTGCTATGTTTTTTAAACACTTGGAAGAAATCAGATATGGATTAAGTGATAAAATTATATCATTTGCAGAAGATTAAGATATCTAAAGTAGTCAATTAACCAAATACAAATTGATATACACAACATGAAACAAAATATTGATATCATGAGAAGCTAAAGCTGTAACAAAACACCAAATTCTGCTTCAGTCTGTATTAAAATTCCATATCCTTGTTCTCCCATGAATGAGGATGATCATTATTACAAAAATGATAGGTATTTATAAGTCTCTCCACAGGGTAAAACCTCCCTGTGGATAATATCAAACTGTTTTACATAATCTGGGAGATATCCCAAAATCAACTAAACTAGGAAACTAAAATGACATCAGAATATTTCAAATATCCCCTAACTGCTCATCAAATCCACTGCAATTTCGAATTCATCTGCAATAGACCAAAAATAACAAGTTAGAAAGATATTTTATTAACAAAACAATAAAAATCTAATCCTACAGACTTACCTGCAGAACCATCTGATTCTGTAGCTAGTCTAAAATAGCATACAGGACCAGAATCGAAATCAAATCAAATCTTTTTAAAAGAATTAAAATCAATTTTCTTCCAATGATCATTTAAAACGAATCACTAATGACTTTATTAATTTTATCATTCAAGATTAAACAAAATCAAAAGCGATTCAATCGAAAACAGGGGTAAGAATACTCTGTTTTTCAGTTGCCATAAAATCGGGTCAAACATTAACCATACTGTTTCATATCCAAATGAAATCAATAATGAGTGATATCGTATGTGATATGATCTAATCCAACACAACCATCATCCACTCGTTATAGCTATAATGATGCAGCAAAAGATTCATATCGTTTTAATTAAATACAAAAATGGAAAGACTGTTACGATTAGGGGTAAACGAAATCATACGTAACAGCATCGACCCAATCAATTTTGTGATTGATCCATGCACAGTCGACAGGCAGGATCGTAATAGAATCAATAGAGGTTATAATTATAAACTGGGCAACAAATCATGACTGAGTTTAATATAGAAACAAATCGTGATTCTGGATACAATCAATTTCGTTCTTCGAATCAAATTCAAACAACATGTTCATTGCAATATGAATCGAACTGATAACATAGTCGAGTAAACCAATGCGAATTAACTGGCTGGGTATAACTGTTATGAATTGAATCTATTAACGATTTGGATGCATATTAACAGAATCATATTGAACATAATCCAAATTATATTCCTGTTGGTCGAAAATCATATGGACATAAAACCGTGACAGTTAACCATATCAAAATTGTTGTCAATCAGAGCATATACATTATAACCAAATCGAATCGAAATGTGATCGTGTTCATAATTGAAGTACAAGAAACAACTCCTGTCTAGAATAGATACAAACGACTTCAATTGACAACAGAGCATCCATTGTAACTAAATCAAACAAATCAAATCCACACCAAGATCAATCAAAACGATGACAATCCAATAGAAACTAAACTGGGAAAAAAAACTTCCATTAATCAAAGCAAAGCTATGTACAGAGTGCATACAATGTGACAGAGCCTATCAAATGCTGTAAATAGAGCTTATTCAAAAAGGACTCGAATTTGTTATATAAACAAGCGATATCGAAACATACCTGTGTGAGGCTGCTCAAATTATGCCAACTTAGAATTCACGACCGCTGTAGTTGATTCCACATTTTTAAACAAGATAGAGCCTGTCGTTCTTTGTTTTTTATCAGTGGCTAGTAGCTTAGCTTTTTGACTGGTAAGTTGTGCGACCTGGTCCTCCAAAGAGTGAATTCTTGACTGTAGCATTGGCACATCAAGATAATATCTTTCCAACCACGAGCTGCATTGATCAAGGGTGGCACTGTAGGCTTAGACATACCAGGAGAGGGTTTGGATACATGACTGGGGTAGTCATAAGGCAGCTTAGTGCCTGGGTAGTTAGTGTCGTTTTGTAGGCAAGGGGGTAAATTTGACACAAATTCATACGAGAGTTTGGCATACAAACCTTTCGAATAGGGATATTCATCAGCCAAGAAACGCTCTACCTCTGAATCAGAGTCTTCACTCAACTCGATAGGGTTAGTCTCGACAGGGGGTTTCATTTTATTTCTCGCCATTCGTGAAATCAAACATGCATTCTTCTTGCCCTTGGCATTTGCAGTAGGTTCTCTTTGTGCTTCTTGCTCATATTCTTAATAGTCTCGACATCCTTGGTCACAGAGTGGGGTAGGTCGATAGGTGAGTTGGTCAAGGGTTTAGGTAACAGGATGTTGTATGGTACTGGGGGTACCGACTTGTCCTCGCTCACCACCGGTTTGTCAACCTATGGTGGGTTCGAATCTTCAAAATCATTCCGAGCAAGGAAATTGCTCCAAAAATCTCCGTGTAACCCCAAATGACAGACAACAATAATCTTAACCAGACCATAATGAAAGAGGCTACTATCAGCCTGGTTCCTTTTATACTTCTTTGACATTTTAAACAGGCTTCTATGCAAATAATAGGGCATATTGAGTTGATAACCCATAAACACCATAAGCAAACGAAGGTGGTGTAAGAAAACAAACCTGTATCGACCCTCGCAGGTGATAAATTGTTTGATTATCATCAATAAATCATGCAAACGTTGTTTCAGCATGGTCACGGGCAAACCTTTATCACACGAGGTAACCTTGCACAACTAGAAGAGCAGTGTCCAAGGGACCTCTTCTACTTTGCAATTCTTGGACCATCATTGTCCAGTGACAGGAAAACCTGTAGCAAGACTGATAAACTGCTCGTCAATTTGCAATTGAACATCGTCGACCTTGGCTCGCCAGCCATCATAGGTCATGGCGAATTGCCTAACAACGCAGAGGTTAAAACCCTTGAATTTTTGTATGAACGGGAGCCATCCATTGTCCTCGAGGTCACTGCGGGCACTATCTAACATCAATAGAGCCTGGCTGCCATTAGGTTCAGCTCGGACGACAGGAGCCATGGTGTGAGCACATGGTAAGGGTTTGGATTGAATTCCCCAATACACAGGAGCAGAGTCATTTGGTCTAACAACTACGAATGATCAAAGGGGAAGCATTAATGTGCGCATGCAAGGGTGGTGGAGTTATTCACCGCCATGCGTAATAGTAATGGCAAAGTACAACCGCCAAGTTCAACCTCTATTCAATCAATCATAGCATAGTTCAAATCCTTATCATTCGGCCAACCAAAGAATCAAATGGTGAGTGGTATGCCAACGCGCCATTGCATATAGTTTTTCAAACCATTGTCATTCAACGTGAAACCAATCACCAAGTGTTACCAATGCGTCATTGCATAATGTTTAATTAAAAGTTTTAAAACATTGTGACAATCGATACTCATAGAATTGACAAGCCAAGAGCTATAAAAATGTTAGCATAAAGATTACATTATATACATGAAAACCAAAATAACCATAACCCTTATGCAATCCATAAGATCAAAGATTAGGCAAGTATAAATCCATATGCTCAATGCCTCATAAAATCAAGTTATGCAATCAGTAAAAGCATGTCCAATGAGCATAGTTTAAAAATCCTTTCAGCCACATAATGATAAACCAAAGTTAAGTGCCATTCAAAATATCAATAAAAAGATCATGACAGTTCAGATAACGATGGAGGATTTTTCACGCTTACAGTCGTGAAAACTAAATGGAGACCAATTTGCAAGTGTCACAAGAAATGAAAATATCATCTATTTGCAAAATGCGACGACAATTTGAAGTTCAAAAGACATAGGTGTAGGCAGCTTATAGGGCAATAGAAAAAATTGAATTGGCTGCCAACAATGGCAACACACTGGGAGAAGCAGTTATCTCTGTTCAAGAATTAAATTCAGATTAGAGCAGCAAAGAAAATTTCAACTCAAAAATAACAACCAGAAAATCGTTCAAACATCATCATTTACCATCTTTTCCAGCGATGTTTTAAAAGACGAAAACCAATAATAGTCTTAAGATCAACAAGTCACGATATTAAAGATAAAATATTCAATACTGTTGGCATGGCCACTGCTGCCAACAGGCATCCATAGCCTCGACAGGGTTGCCATTTAACCCACTCTGACATCTGTATCCTGTCAAGAAGTTCTAGATCAGAATAAAGGACATTAAAGAGGTTTCTCATAATTTTTTACAAATTTTCATGTACCCGACATTGCTTCGCTGCCAGCGGGCCTGTTCAGTACCCTGACGAAGTTGTCTTGGCGGTATGCATGCATTTACCCACTGCCAGCGGACCTGTTCAGTATCCCAGCGGGTTTACAAGCACTTCCCACAGCTCTTATTCATAATTTTGTTTTATTTTTCTTTTGTAGATCTATAGCTGAGCGGGGTGACGCTGAAAATTCTTGATATTTTAACATATTTTTTCAGACCTCATCAGAATTTTTTAACACTGTCCTTTATTTAGCTCTAGAAATGTTTTATAAAAACAACTTCCTATGACAAGGAGACATCTTTTGATTTATTCCTTTACGGAAAAGGGACAGCGTAAAAAGATAATAGATGATCATGACAAACTTTGCTCAGAGATTGAAATCAGTAAACTTCTTTCAAACAACAAAATTTTCCAACATAGATATCAGTTTCAGAAATATATCACTGATGTTTGTACAACTTTTAGAAGTTATTTCAGTGAAGAAATTATTCTATTGTCTTTGTCTGAATGGCTCAATGCACAGGTATGCGTATTTTTCAAAACAGACAAAAAACGGATCAATTCAAATCAAAATCCAAATAGAAAGCAAACGAAAAATGCAAACAAAAAACATAATATTTACATAATATACAAGGGTAGATATCAAGCAAAGTATATTTTCAGGGCTTGGCCATTCACCGAATAGGTGTCCAGCTGCCCTTCAAGATTCTGTAATCGAAAGGAACTAGGACCAAACTTTTCAGCAATTAAAAATGGCCCAAGCCATAAGTTTTGAAACTTGGTGTGCTCACCCTTTCCTTCATGTGGTTTGTCCCACTTTAAGATGAGATCGCCTACTTCAAAGTTCCTATCAGAAGCAGAATTAGAATCGAACCAGCTTTTAATCAATTGTTGATGTTGATCTAATTTACGCTTGGCTTGGGTTCTTACTTCTTCCAACTTCGTCAAAGTGTTAATTAGGTTTTCAAGAGGGGAACAGTCTTCTTCTTGGACTTTTTGTGATAATTGAAGCGAAGGAAGAAGAATGTGAGGTGGCAGAATGGCTTCTCTGCCATAAACGAGAAAAAAGGGGGATTTAACTATAGTGGCTTTGGGTGTTACCCTGTCATCCCACAGTGCGTTCAGCAGTGCATTGTGCCAGTTCTTGTGATTTTCAGCCACGGTTCTCTTGATAATTTTGATTAAGTTCTTGTTGGTTGATTCTGCTAAGCCATTTCCCTGGGGGTAGTAACTAGCAGAATAATTTAGCTTTATTCCTTTCTCCAAAGCGAACTCACTCATCTCAAGAGAAGAAAAGTATGAATATCAAAGACTAGACAATCAGGGATACCGAAACGAGTGATGATATTCGAGTTTAGGAAAGCAATCACCTGACTTGTGTTAACAGTTCTTAGTGCAGAAGCTTCAGACCATCGTGTAAAGTAGTCTGTGGCTGTCACAATATACTTGTACTGTTGTGAGGATGGAGGGTTGATAGGACCTATGTTATCAAGGCCCCATTGCTAGAAAGGAGAATCTACTGAGACGGGTTGCAAGGGAAAGGCTGGTTTTTGCAATCGCCCTGATGCTTTCTGACAGATGATACATTTACGACACAAGGCATGGGCGTCCCTAAAAATCATGGGCCAGTAGTAACTGGCTCTTAAGACCTTATGAGCAGTGGTGTCACCACCGAAGTGACCACCAGATTCTTCTGCATGCAACTCAAGTAAGACTTTTTCTGCTTCATCTTTTTCGAGACAGCGCATCAGTACGCCGTCAAAATTCTAACGAAACAGTATACTGTTAACTAGATGAAAGGAGGCGGACTTTAGTCTCAATGCTCTTCTTTTGGCGGGGTCAAGGTGACAGGGTGCTGATCCATGTTCCAGACAGTATCTAATATCGTCGTACCAAAGACTTACAAGGTTTTGTGCACAACAAATCAAACTTTGATCGCGTTGTTCTAGGTTTGACGTATCACTACCTTCTTGTTGTTCAATTTCTGAATCAACAACCAACTTACACAACCCTTGGCCTCTCATGATCTGAGCTGGGGTGATCTCTAAGTCATACTCTTGCAAGGAGGTGACCCAGTTGGCTCTCTTCTCTCCTAACTCCTTCTGCACTAACAAGTTCCTAACGGCAGGGCAGGGGACAATGAATTTCGTCCTTGACTTCAAAAGATAGGACCGGAAATGCTTAACTGCTTTGAAAATAGCGTAGGCTTGCCGATCAACCGCTGGTTAGTTAAGTTCAACACCTTTGAAAGAAGAGCTCATAAAGGCGATGGGTACTTTGTTGCTCTCGAAATTCTTCTGAGTTAGGACTACGGCATAGGAACGATCAGAGGCAAAAGTATAGAGTGTAAAATCTCGAGAGAAGTCAGGGCTCATGAGAGACGGAGCGTCTATTATGGCCTTCTTTATAGCATTGAAATCTTGGTTTTCTGTGGGTCCCCAGTGATACTGGGTGTCTTTCTTAATCAGGTTCTGGAGAGGCCTGACCATTTCAGAGAAACTGGGGACAAATCTTCTCACGAAATTAATCTGGCCTAGGAAAGACTGCATGGATTTTTTGGAGGTAGGTGGGGGAATTTTAGCGATGACTTGAGTCCTCTCAAGGTTAATAATCATCCCCTCACTAGACACAATGAATCCTAGTAATTTACCCTATTCTACTGCAAATATGGACTTTTTGGGGTTCAGGGAGATGTTGTATTTACGACATCGCAACAGAACGACTCGTAAGTGAGCTAGATGATCGTCTTTGTTTTTAGAATAAACGGTCACATAATCTAAGTAAAATACTAAGGAGTGATTGATTAAGCCTCTAAAAGCAATGTCCATTGCTCTCTGAAAGGTAGCACCGACATTAATCAATCCAAAGGGCATTTTGCGATATGCATAAGTGCCCCACGGGGTACGGAAGGTAGTTTTTAGTTGGTCTAGCGGAGACATCAAGACTTGGTTGTATCCAGAGAAACCATCTAATAAAGATAGTCTCTCGGAACTAGATACTTGTTGCAGGATCTGTTCCATGGGTGGGACAGGATAATTGTCTTTGTCAGACGCTTGGTTGAGGTTTCGAAAATCGACACAAAGTCGAATTTCCCCGTTTTTCTTTTGAACTGGGACGATGTTGGAAACCCATTGAGTGTGCCTAACAGGAAAAATTATTTTATCACTTAGGAGTTTATTCAATTCTTTTTGAACGGTCGGCTCTAGTTTAGGGTGCATCTTCCTCAGTTTCTATTGGAAGGGTAAGGTTTGGGGCTTCATCGGGATGACATGCTGTATAATATTAGAATCAAACATTTTGAGATCATTGTATGTCCATGCAAAGACATCCTTAAATTATTTAAATAATTTAACAAAAGCAGCTTTTTCTTGCCTAGAACATCCCAAGCCTAGATTGATACACTGAGGATTTTCACTAGTTCCTAAATTGACTTTTTCATAAGACAATGAGGAACTGTTGGTTTTACAATTGACCGTCTTTTTAAATTTATCTTCAAAATCATAAAACTTTTCTAATCTAACAACAGATTTGGGTATGTAATTTACCATGTCCGACAAAGCTTCATGAGATTTTGGATTAGGTATTACCGTAAAGTCGTGCAAATTGTCATCGTGTGTGCGTTCATCTATCACCGCGCCTTGAAAGGTTTCTTCCATGTGCAGAAAGTTAATGATCTGTTGATCATTGTCAAATACTCTCTAGTTCATAATATTGTCAGGAACAGATGGTCGAAACAACAGCTCGATGGAGAATGCGTTTGGGGATAATCCTTCTGTAGGAAGAAGTTTAGAGGCAACATTAGCTAGTAGATCTGCTTCAACATTATTTAATCTAGGAATGGAATTTATATTGAAAGAAAAAAGTTTATTCATTAAACTCCATACCTCAGACTGGTAACTTTTGAGATGCGGGGAAAGACAGTGTATAGAGTCTCTTACCTGCCTAATCACTATTTCAGAGTTGCCAAATACAACCAGATTTTGAATGTTCATGTCCAGAGCCTTTCTGAGACCTTGCAGTAAAGCCTCATATTCTGCAATATTGTTAGTACATTCAAATTCTAGTCTACAAGCCATTAATGTTTTGTTACCTGCCGGATCGATAATGATGCAACCTGCACCAGCTCCTTCTTTAGACTTGGAACTGTCGAAATATAGAGACCAAATTTGATTTCTTTCAGGCTCATGAGACTGTTGAGTAGAAGCTGTTGGTTGCACATATGCTATGATCTCAGATTGTTGTTCAGGATTGATGATAGGTGAAACTTCAGCCATGAAATTTCCGAAGAAGGCGTCCATCCCTTGAACTTCGAGTGAGTCAGCAGGAGATGTGTATGGTTCGTTAGGGTCGTTCAAATCTGTGACCGTGAACTTAAGGTAACGCTCACGATTCACCCTGATCTTGTTGGGCTTACCATTCTCTGGAAGCCATAAGTGAGACCAGTCTGTTGCGAAGTAACCATGTAGCTGCTCCGACCAGTCCCTGCTCAAAAACAGACCATACACTTCTGGAATATCCACCACAATTATATCAATAACCTGATGAACCTTTGGGTTAGACGATAATCTAATCAATACATTTTTTGGTTCGCCTATAACTTTAACATCTGTTTGATCAAGTTGTATGATTTTTAAAGAAGATGGTTCTACTTCAGCGTTAATATTTTGGCAAACAGACCAAGGCATCACATTTGATGATGCTCCTGAGTCAACCATACAATTATGCACATTTCTGTTGAAAATTTCGAAAGTTAAAAGAAAAGGAGGTACATTCTTGTGAGTACTAAGAGTAGTAGCTTATGGTTTCTTACTCACAGTTTCTAATGCTACTTTATCTACATTATTATTTACATTATTTACACTATTTTCATTATTTATAGAAGTTACAGGAAGGCTTCCTTTATCTTGAGGATCAGGATTGTTTTTAGTGGAAGTCTTCTACGGAACTTTGCTTTGCACAACCTTGTTACCATTCGAATTACCATTCTTGCCATTTTCTGAAATATTTTGCAACATCTTCTGTAACAAAAATGGAAACTTCAACAACTCATAAATAGAAATGTTAGCCCTTAATTTTTTAAGATCTTCAACAACATCATAATCTAATTTAGGGTTGACATTGCTCTATTTAGCTTCTACTGATTTAGATGGCTTTGGAGGTGAAGTTGTAGTGTTCTTGGTAGAAGGTTTATTTGCAGTCTTACTCCTAGTGTTATAAGGGTGAACAGTCTCGAAGTTGGCTTGGAAGATGCTATCCGAGAAATGTCCAAAGATGTTTGGAGAAGACTCTTCTTCTGGAACTGTCTCTGGTTCTACTTATACTTGAGGGATATCAGGGGGCATCAAGTTATCTTGGGCTTCTAGAATAGTCTGAAGGGCACATTGAAAGCTTTCTAGATTTAAGCCTTCAGGGTTTGGGTTAGGTCGGTTGGTAGGAAAAGGCTTTCGGAAAGTGGGTTTGTAGGGTCCCTTACTCGAGGAATCTTCTTCAGTTGACCTTTTTAAATCTATAACTTGATTAGACAGTTTTTGAACAACTTTAGTTAAATTTTCCAAATCAGAGTTTTCAGGTTGTGTTTTGTTTTGTGTGGGTCTGGGGAGAATTTCAATCTTCTTTTTGGAAGAAGAACTAGTTTCAGTTTCGTTGCTAGAAGAGTCCTTAAGACTAAGTATGTCTTTTTCAATCTGGGTAGCCTCTTCGAAGGCTTCTAACAATGTGGCATTTTTAGATCGTTTAACCCAAATAGCTATACTTTGATGTAGAGCTTTAGTGTAGTAAGCTATTACAATACTCTCAGCAGGCATAGAGTCTGCAGGGATTCAATTTTTAAGCGTTAAGAATCTTTGATTAAAATCTTTGACTTTTTCTTTTGGGTTCATTTTTAAGCTTGAAAGTTCCATGACTAAGACTTCCGGAGGTTTACCATCTCTGAATTTTTCTAAAAATCATGACTCAAATTTTTTCCCAAGACACTATGGTATGGGGCTGTTGGGAAAAGTACCAAGTGGATGCATTACCCTCAAAAGTAGAAGGGAACAACCTACAGACAACGTCTTCATGTTCAACATTGCGGAGTCTAATGGCTAACATAAATTTTTTGATATGATCTTCAGCTATCTGTTTTGAATCGGGATCAAACTTGGGAAGCCATTTCTCTGGGTGCTTAGGTAAAGGGTGTTGGGCTCCAGGTACAGCTACAGCATCCTGGTCCAACCAGGGTCTAGCAGGGTTGTTCTGATTTTCCATTGGGGTAGTGGGTGTAGAAGTTTGAGAAGGTGAGTTGCCTTCGTTAGAAGAGGAATCTCCTCCAGAAGAGGAAGGAGATGAGGGAGGTGGTGAAGGAGGTATCCCAGATCCTCCTGCAGCAGGATTTAAGTTTGGATCTGAGGGATTCACAGCGAGGTTGGTATCACCTAACTATTCTCTGATATCAGAGAAGTCTAAAGGTTGACCCCACGGACGGTTTGGTCGCCTAAGACTAGCTAAGGCACTATGTGTTTTGATAAGATATTGACGAACGATCTCTTGGATGTCACCACCTGTAGGATTAGGGGTCGTTTGCTCAACTGTGATCTGTGGATCGTCGGTTGAAGTAGTTGTTGTTTGAGGGGGAATATTATCGTTTGAATGGCTTCTAGTCACTATAGGTGTGCAATTAGGTGGTGGAGGAGTCTTGCGACCACCTCATGCCATTAATTAAGTTCAGGCCCTCCTTCCAGCGCCATTTGTTGACGGGAAAAATCGACCATCCGTCAACTGAGAGAGTGGAACCGGTCCGGGGTTGTCTAAATAACCCAAGTCATTTGGAATGAACCACCCTGACGGGTTTAACAGCTCCGTTGGTTGTTCTAAGGTCCTAAGAAAACCAAAGAAAAGAAACTAACTAATCTAACTAATCTAACTAACTAACAAAAACTAAACTAAACTAACTAACAAAAACTAAATACAAGAAACTAACTAACTACCAATAAATAAAAACAAACTAATACACTAATCTAATTAAAACTAACTGCTAAACAAACTAAATAATCTACTATCTATATATATATATATATATATATATATATATATAAACTACTAATTACTACTATACTAATTCTACTAGTTAACTATCTAATTACCAATTAAATTATGACTTATTTACAAACATACAATATCTACAGCTTGCAGATTTGATTAAAACCTATAAAATTTATGTGCTTTTTGTCCTAAGACAGAGAAAGGTATTTCTTTTTATTTTAATTTTATGATTTTATAAACAAGAAATAAAACTAAATGAAATTAAATGATCTAATATACTAAACACACATATATATCTAACTAAACTTATATCTAAACTAAACTACTAATAAATGTACTAAACAACAAACTGACAAAGTGACCTGGAAACGTTCCTAATTTTTCCTGTGTATGATGACTTCGAAGCTGGTCGGAGGAAGAAAACTCACACCGGTTAATCCAAAAGATTTTCGTAAATGATAGGCTATGGTGCTCTTTGAGTTGTTTACAGGACAAACAAGACATAAAAAATCATAACAATTATATGATTTATAAATCTCTGCAATAAGGGAAACATGTTATGCAAAAACTTATACTTATTAATTCAACTTATGAAGAAGGGAAACCTGTCGTTCACAAACTGAATCACGCAATTGCTATGTTTTTTAAACACTTGGAAGAAATCAGATATGGATTAAGTGATAAAATTATATCATTTGCAGAAGATTAAGATATCTAAAGTAGTCAATTAACCAAATACAAATTGATATACACAACATGAAACAAAATATTGATATCATGAGAAGCTAAAGCTGTAACAAAACACCAAATTCTGCTTCAGTCTGTATTAAAATTCCATATCCTTGTTCTCCCACGAATGAGGATGATCATTATTACAAAAATGATAGGTATTTATAAGTCTCTCCACAAGGTAAAACCTCCCTGTGGATAATATCAAATTGTTTTACATAATCTGGGAGATATCCCAAAATCAACTAAACTAGGAAACTAAAATGACATCAGAATATTTCAAATATCCCCTAACTACTCATCAAATCCACTGCAATTTCGAATTCATCTGCAATAGACCAAAAATAACAAGTTAGAAAGATATTTTATTAACAAAACAATAAAAATCTAATCCTACAGACTTACCTGCAGAATCATCTGATTCTGTAGCTAGTCTAAAATAGCATACAGGACCAGAATCAAAATCAAATCAAATATTTTTAAAAGAATTAAAATCAATTTTCTTCCAATGATCATTTAAAACGAATCACTAATGACTTTATTAATTTTATCATTCAAGATTAAACAAAATCAAAAGCGATTCAATCGAAAACAGGGGTAAGAATACTCTGTTTTTCAATTGCCATAAAATCGGGTCAAACAGTAACCATACTGTTTCATATCCAAATGAAATCAATAATGAGTGATATCATATGTGATACGATCTAATCCAACACAACCATCATCCACTCGTTATAGCTATAATGATGCAGCAAAAGATTCATATCGTTTTAATTAAATACAAAAATGGAAAGACTGTTACGATTAGGGGTAAACGAAATCATACGTAACAACATCGACCCAATCAATTTTGTGATTGATCCATGCACAGTCAACAGGAAGGATCGTAATAGAATCAACAGAGGTTATAATTATAAACTGGGCAACAAATCATGATTGATTTTAATATAGAAACAAATTGTGATTCTGGATACAGTCAATTTCGTTCTTTGAATCAAATTCAAACAACATGTTCATTGCAATATGAATCAAACTGATAACATAATCGAGTAAACCAATGCGAATTAACTGGCTGGGTATAACTGTTATGAATCGAATCTATTCATGATTTGGATGCATATTAACATAATCATATTGAACATAATCCGAATTATATTCCTGTTGGTCGAAAATCATATGGACATAAAACCGTGACAGTTAACCATATCAAAATTGTTGTCAATCAGAGTGTATACATTATAACCAAATCGAATCGAAATGTGATCGTGTTCATAATTGAAGTACGAGAAATAGATCTTGTCTAGAATAGATACAAACGACTTCAATTGACAACAGAGCATCCATTGTAACTAAATCAAACAAATCAAATCCACACCAAGATCAATCAAATTGATGACAATCCAATCGAAGCTAAAATGGGAAAACAAACTTCCATTAATCAAAGCAACGCTATGTACAGAGTGCATACAATGTGACAGAGCCTATCAAATGCTGTAAATAGAGCTTATTCAAAAAGGATTCGAATTCGTTATATAAACAAGCGATATCGAAACATACCTGTGTGAGGCTGCTCAAATTATCCCAACTTAGAATTCACGACCGTTGTAGCTGATTCCACATTTTTAAACAAGATAGAGACTGTAGTTCTTTGTTTTTTATCAGTGGCTAGTAGCTTAGCTTTTTGACTGGTAAGTTGTGCGACCTGGTCCTCCAAAGAGTGAATTCTTGACTGTAGCATTAGCACATCAAGATAATATCTTTCTAACCACAAGCTGCATTGATCAACGGTGGCACTGTAGGATTAGACATAATAGGAGAGGGTTTGGATAGATGATTGGGGTCTTCATAAGGCAGCTTAATGCCTGGGTAGTTAGGGTCGTTTTGTAGGCAAGGGGGTAAATTTGACACAAATTCATACGAGGGTTCGGCACACAAACCTTCCGAATAGGGATATTCATCAGCCAAGAAATGCTCTACCTCTAAATCAGAGTCTTCACTCAACTCGATAGGGTTAGGCTCGACAGGGGGTTTCGGTTTATTTCTCGCCATTCGTGAAATCAAACGGGCATTCTTCTTGCCCTTGGCGTTTGCAGTAGGTTCGCTTTGTGCTTCTTTCTCATAGTCTTAATAGTCTCGACATACTTGGTCACAGAGTGGGGTAGGTCGATAGGTGAGTCGGTCAAGGGTTTAGGTAACAGGATGTTGTATGGTACTGGGGGTACCGACTTGTCCTCGCTCACCACAGGGTTTTCAACCTGTGGTGGGTTCGAATCTTCAAAATCATTCCGAGCAAGGAAATTGCTCCAACAATCTCCGTGTAACCCCAAATGACAGACAAGAATAATCTTAACCAAACCATAATGAAAGAGGCTACTATCAGCCTGGTTCCTTTTATACTTCATTGACATTTTAAACAGGCTTCTATGCAAATAATAGGGCATATTGAGATGATAACCCATAAACACCATAAGCAAACGAAGGTGGTGTAAGAAAACAAACCCGTACCGACCCTCGCAGGTGATAAACTGTTTGATTATCATCAATAAATCATGCCAACGATGTTTCAGCATGATCACGGGAAAACCTTTATCACACGAGGTAACCTTGCGCGACTGGAAGAGCAGTGTCCAAGGGACCTCTTCTACTTTGCAATTCTTGGACCATCATTGTCCAGTGACAGGCAAACCTGTAGCAAGACTGATAAACTATTCGTCAATTTGCAATTGAACATCGCCGACCTTGGCTCGCCAACCATCAAAGGTCATGGCGAATTACCTAACAACACAGAGGTTAAAACCCTCGAATTTTTGTATGAACATGAGCCATCCATTGTCCTCGAGGTCACTGCGGGCACTGTCGAACATCAACAGAGCCTGGCTGCCGTTAGGTTCATCTCGGACGACAGGAGCCATGGTGCGAGCACATGGTAAGGGTTTGGATTGAATTCCCCAATACACAGGAGCAGAGTCATTTGGTCTAACAGCTACGAACAATCAAAGGGGAAGCATTAATGTGCACATGTGAGGGTGGTGGAGTTATTCACCGCCATGCATAATAGTAATGGCAAAGTACAACTGCCAAGTTCAACCTCTGTTCAAGCAATCATAGCATAGTTCAAATCCTTATCACTCGACCAACCAAAGAATCAAACGGTGAGTGATATGCCAACGCGCCATTGCATATAGTTTTTCAAGCCATTGTCATTCAACGTGAAACCAATCACCAAGTGTTACCAATGCGCCATTGCATAATGTTTAATTAAAAGTTTTAAAACATTGTGACAATCGATACTCATAGAATTGACAAGCCAAGAGCTATAAAAATGTTAGCATAAAGATTACATTATATACATGAAAACCAAAATAACCATAACCCTTATGCAATCCATAAGATCAAAGATTAGGCAAGTATAAATCCATATGCTCAATGCCTCATAAAATCACGTTATGCAATCAATAAAAGCATGTCCAATGAGCATAGTTTAAAAATCCTTTCAGCCACATAATGATAAACCAAAGGTAAGTGCCATTCAAAATATCAATAAAAAGATCATGACAGTTCAGATAACGATGGAGGAGTTTTCACGCTTATAGTCGTGAAAACTAAATGGAGACCAATTTGCAAGTGTCGCAAGAAATGAAAATATCGTCTATTTGCAAAATGTGATGACAATTTGAAGTTCAGAAGACATAGGTGTAGGCAGCTTATAGGGCAATCGAAAAAATTGAATTGGCTGCCAACACACCTGTACTTCTCCTGAAGTTTATGCCACCGTGTACCATCAGTTAGTTGGTAGCCTCTTATACTTGAATCATACCCGTCCTGATATTTCCTTTGTTGTTGGTCTTGTTTCCCAGTATATACAAACACCCCATGAAAGCCATTGGAAAGAAGCTAAAAGGATACTTCGCGATGTTCGCGGTACCGTTCAGTTCGAGATACATTACATTCCAAGGGGGAATCCTTTATTAGTTGGTTTCACTGATTTAGATTGGGTTGATGACCCTAATGATTGGAAGTCTACTGCAGGTTATGTTTTCAACCTTGGTTTGGGACCTGTCACTTGGGCCTATAAGAAAAAATAGGCTATTGCACTTTCTTTAGCAGAAGCAGAGTACCGATCAATGGTAAATGCAAGTCAGGAAGCCCTGTGGCTTCGACAGCTCCTTTTAGAGTTTGGATTCAAGCACCAACATCCGACTAGCCTTTGGTGTGATAATCAGAGTGCCATCAAGCTCATTAAATACCCAGTTCAACATCAGCGTAGCAAACACATTGAGATACACATGCACTTCATCAGAAAGCTAATTCATGATCAAGTTATTGAAGTGCACTTTTTCCCTACAGAAGATCAAGTTGCAGACATTTTCACAAAGTATTTTACAGAAGTGAAGTTTTCCAAACTTCGATCTATGTTAGGAGTTTGGGAAGTTTTCATTAAGGGGGGATAGCCTCTAATGCATCCTTCCTTCTCCTATTGTTTCACTATTGTAAATACTTCAATCATATCCCAAGTTGTTCTTAAGGGGGGATGTTAGGATATTTAGACACTTAGATGTTAGTTAAGATCTACTTGGTCTAATATGTCGTTAGGTAAAAGTGTGTTTCTTTAGTATGCATTAGTATGCATTTGTAGTTAGGAAATCCGATGGTCACGATATGTTCCCGACATAGAGTGATCTGACGGTTCATACTCTCCTCGATCTTAACGGCCATTGATCTGTGGATTAACACCCGATTGGTCCATGATCTCTATTTAAAGAGCATGGAGGGTCATTTGCTGATGATTGATTGTGAGAAACTCTCTTGTAAAATCTCTCTGTAATCTTTTTCTTTGCATTAATAAACAGATCCAAGTGGCCTCATTGGTTGGGGTAGTGGATGTTTCCCCGTAAGGGTTTTACCACATGAAAAATTGGTGTGTTGATCTTTGATATGGTTATGTGAGTGGTTACCGAAGGTGTTCATCCTTTGTTGGAATACTTGTGTTGTCGAACATTTCCAAAACAACAACATAAAGAGGATCACTAAAAGAAAAACAATCACAAGGTATGCAAGATTTTATCCCGGGAAACCCTCATGGGGGAGTAAACCTAGAAAAACCTTCCTCGATAATGGATTTCCAATACAATTCCAAGACTAAGACCAAAACAACAAAGATAAGACAAGATTGAGCATGTGCCTCTCCTCTCCTTCCTTCTGCAACTACAACTTCCTTCAAGATATGTGTAGTAGATGAGTGAGAGTGAGTGTGTGTAAATGGGACACCAACCTCACATATAAATACAAGTGTGATATGGTGCTAGGTTTGTGTCTCTTCACTTGGTTGAGATGACTTCTCCTAGAAGTGTCGAAAACCACTTTATAATTATTAGGGGCACTCTTTACAAATACCACTATACAAATATAGTTTGACCAATCCACAAAAAGGGATTTGATCTTATACAATACCCGACTTGATCAATCTAAAAAATGGGATTTGATCTATAAAATAATAACTCAAATATAATGGGAATATGCTTCAAAGTTACAATATTTCAACATGAAGGAAGACAATGAAAGTCTCATGAGAGCTCAGGCCGAGCACGCATAGTTGAGTGCATTGTTACTGCGGTTTTTGTTTGAGATTCAAAAGCAATTGCAAAAAGGTCCAACCATTAGTAATGAAGGACTACAATAGTCTGAGAAATTGAAGATCCCTTCAAATGTATAGAAGCATGGGCCATCTCGTATAAATGTGGGAAGGAGTTCTTCCAATAAGAGGCATCGAGATACAAAGAGAAGTAGAGATAGTGGAGGCACTTCCACAAATTCATCTAGTGGGAGAACACTACGAGGAACCATCCAACAGTGACACTAGCTCAAGAGTTCTAAAGAAGAAGAAAAAGATACACTCACAAAGTTCTCTAATTGAAGATCTCAAGAAGGTTAAGCCACCTACATTTGATGGAGAAATCAAGAAAGGAGAAGAGTTCAAGGCTTGGTTGTTGGGAGTAAGGCAGTATTTTCGAGTACACAATTATTCAGAAAATAAAAAGGAAAAGATAACCATTTTAAATATGAATGGAGAAGCTTCCATTTGGTGGGAGGATCTCAAAGAAGTTAAGGGATTGAAAGAAATAAAGTTGATCTGGACGCAGTTTGAGAAATATTCTAGGAAGGTATATCTATCAGAGAAATATTGTGATGGTAATATAA
The DNA here is from genome assembly GCA_009831015.1 of Picea engelmannii. Taxonomy (NCBI): domain Eukaryota; kingdom Viridiplantae; phylum Streptophyta; class Pinopsida; order Pinales; family Pinaceae; genus Picea; species Picea engelmannii. The sequence continues at coordinate 332,620 of ML783983.1, forward strand.
AAGAGTTCCATGAACATAAGTTCGGGAAACTTGCCATGGATGTCTATGACAATATATTCTTATAATTGTTTTGGTGTATTGTTACACATCAAAATTACTCACTTCAATAGTGTCGCAAGTGTCATCATTACAAGTGTTGTAAGTGTCTCATATTGACCACAAGTGTCGCAAACATCATACTACCATCTCGCCTATGTCATGTCTCTAATGACATCACAAGGACACTTAAGACACCCTCAATGATTGGTTTTAGGAAGAGAAATTATCTGATGAAGAGTACAAAGAATTTTCCATGAATAAAACCACTTAAAATTCAATTTTGGAGGCCAGTGCTCCCCTACCCACTATCAGAGAGTGTCAGTGCTCCCTGGCCTTCTTTGGGGGACTGTTCCAGCACTCTGTGCACCCTTTTGGGGGAGCGCTGGGATTTTTTAGGGAAAATTTGGGCAGCGCTCCCCTAACCACTGGCAGGGAGTCACAGCGTGCCCTAGACATCTTTGGGGGAGCATTGCAATGCTCTGTGTACCCTTTTGAGGGAGCGCTGGGCTATTTCAAGAGATCTTTGACTGTTGAGAAAAATCAGGGAAAAATCCCCCTCATCTCTAGAGTTTGTTGGATTCGAATCTGAGGTCAAGGATCAATCTTAGGGAGGATCCACATTTGATGGAGAAATATCCTCAACCTATCCCAAGAATATCTAAGGTGGTTGGGTCTCTCCAAGCTTATATAAGGAGGCCTCCTCATGGTGAAAAGAATATAGAGATTAAGAGATACCAATCTTATGATCTCATGAGTGGTATTGATATAGAGACATTGTAAGGCATCAAAATTATGATCTCATAAGGGAGATATCATTGAAGCATCATCATTCTATGTGTGGATTATTTGAGCAAGTGTATGGACAAAGAGAGATTCGGGAAGCTATTGCACCTACATCTGTGGTTGTAATCATTTCACTTTGTTTTCATTAATATAAATCTATGCTTGGCCTATTTCCTTTAAAGTTTGTGTACGTTTCATGAACTTGTTTCTTTCATAGATCCATTATGAAGCTAATAATGGTAGAGTAGGAAGTTTATTTCATAGATCCATTATGAAGATAATCATGATAGTTTAGCTTCATGAAAAGAAAATTCAGTGTCCACAATAGCACTTTTTTGTCTTGGTCATAGGGGTCTAGTATCCAAGAGAGAATCCACTTGTCCGCAGGGGGATTTCTCTGTAATAGAAATTGGTGACTCCACTGGGGAAGGACTTTGATTTTTGATTCCTTTCCTAGGTCTTGTTTTGTCCTTTGATCATTTTTTAATCTTATGCATGTTGTGTCTTTGATCCTTAGATGTGTTTTTGGCTCTTGGATTCATCTTAAACACTAAATTTTTTCATTTTTTCTGAGTTTTTTGTTTTTACTTTTTTGGGCAAAATTTTGAGTTATGAGAGGCCAACGCTCCCCTTCATTTACCACCAGGGCATTGGCACTCCCTTGTAGGCTTTCACAGAGAATTGCAATGCTCTGGTACCCTTGACACTAGAGTGTTGCCCCTTTTTCTGCAAAAATCTTCTTGGCAGTAGTTTTTATCAATCTTATTTTTGTTGATTCATCTACTCAGGGTTTATGCTATCTTAGTGTGTCCTTGTTTAGCCTCCAATTATTTGATTTCTAAGGATTAATGATGTTTTGTTTGTATTTTTGAAATCTATTTTCCTTTCTTTGAGTTACTCTTCTTCCCTGAGATTTGGAGTCGATCTACTGATTTCTCACTTATCTGATTGACCGAAAGCTGTTGTAAGGAAATTCAAAGATCTTTTCACTATTTCATTTTGATCTTTGAGGTCTTTTCTCCAAGCATTTCCTCCTATCTAGATTTGGTTTTCTTTTTTATTGCTTGATCACAACGAGGGTGTGTTTTTGTTTATGTGAATTTTTCTTTCGGGTTGCTTAAATCTCACAGATATTGAAGTTTGATTAACATAGGAAGCCTTACATCAAACTGATTATCATTCACATATAAACATTTTAGCATTGTATCGGATTTTTGATTGAGGACTATTGCATGAGGTCATTGCATCTTAGTGTTTGAAAGTGAAAGGAAAATCCTTCTCCTTCCCTTAAATAGACATTCATTGAAAGAAAAGGTTGCTTATCATTTCTTATGCATGTTTTGGGATTTGAGTCATGATATCATCAGTTTTCATTCTCATACACCTCTGAGTAAAAAACAACCTTAAAATTAAGCGCTTAACTAAAATTCATCAGACATTTTTACATTTTTTGTTAGAAAACCTACATTAGATTAAGGTGTAGGGATTTGGAATAGGTTGAAAGGATAACTTTCTAAGGTTTTCAAACAAACATTATCATCTTGCAATAAGGAGAGAAAATCCAATTGTCATATAGGTTATCTGGGATCCACCTCTCACACAAGGTTATGCACGAGGTTGCCTTCGAGAGAGTTATGAAGATTATCCCTCTGTGGTTAAACTGTTCGTAGTAGTCAGATCATTTATTGGGGGTTCTTCTTGAGGTTCAACTATCTTCATTTGGTATCGATGCTTCATGAATTCTGAATCCGTTCGGGGTCCTCTGGAGTTCTACTGGTCCATTTGTCCTCAGTTCTCTCGAAAGATTTTGGACTTATTATCCTGCCCATATGTTTGGACTAGACTATCAAATGTACCCACCCAGGGGATGACTACGAGTTGGTGACCTTAGTAGCCACAATATTTAGGGTCTTACACAAGGTGATGGTGAAGGGAAGTCTCACTGTACCTGGAACAGACGTTGGTCAAACTCACTCAGGATCCCTCAAGGTTAAATCCACATTTACTGCATGGAAGCTTGCACCAAGGTGTAAGTTCATTAAACAGATCACCAAAGAAACTGATCCACCTGCTCTATCCCTGCCCCTTCCTATATTGATCTCATGATGTTGGATTTCATCACCAACTAGTGGTTTCATTGTAGGAAGTTTTGTTTGATTATTTTCTTTTAGATTCATAACGTGTGTTGTTTTTTTTACTTAGTGGACCTTAGGTTGAGTCAGTGTTAATGGAATCAACTCCTGGGAGTACCAATGGAGCAACCCCTTGTCTCGGGGAACCTTTCACCTTTCCTTATTTTGGAAACTTTGGTCCTCCATACATTGCCACACTGAGTCTTTCGGGATTCACCATCGGATTACTGGTTTGGTTATTCCCCACTCCGGTGATCTTGAATCCTCTCAATGCTTTAGATGCACCTAATACATCAAATGTTAGTACACCACCCACACATCAACCTCATGTCGACTTTTCGCCTTCTTCACCCATTAAGTCTCGTTCATTTTCTCCTTCTTTGCCTAGTGAAAGATCTAAAGCAAGTATCCAGGTTTATTAGAAGAAGAATAAACATAAAGAGAAGAAGAAGAAGAACCTGGAAAGGACCAAGCCTCCAACTACATCAGATGTTGGATCTAAGAAACCAACTACTATTAATAGTACTGGGAGTGTTGGTGAGGTCAACAATATTAAAATGAAGAATTTGAAACCCAAATTCCCTTGCAGTATTTGTAAGGGTGACCACTTTCTGAGGGATTTCCCTTGTCTTCCCAAGGTCTTAGAAATGTGGTCCTCCACATCATCGGCCTCTACTAGACATGATGGCGATGCCTCATCAACTAGTGACATTAAGGTTCGTAAGAAGAAGACAACTGTCAAATTTCCTTGTATGTTATGCGAAGGTGATCATTATTCTCACCTGTGTCCTCATATGGACGAGGCTTCTTCTCTTTTGAAAAAGATTCAACTTCCAATCAGTTATCATAATATTTCTCCAAACCCATCGTTAGTTGATGGACTGGTCAATCTGGTTCCATCCCCAGTCAATCCAGTTGATCAGGTGGTCAATCTAGTTTCATCCTCAGTTAAACCACTAACCCAAATGGTTGATCCATTTCCACCTGTTGACCCCATTCTCCCCTTGGAGAATGGAACCCAAGTGGTCTATTTGATGTCGTTATCGATAGTTCCCACTCCTCCATTAAGGAGTGCCAAAGTGGTTTCTCCGGTTACTTCATCGGTTAATCCCACTCCTCCTCTTACGAGTGCCAAAGTGGTTGATCTAGTTCCACCATCAATCGATCCCACTCCTCCATTGAGGAGTGCCAAAGTGGTTTCTCCGGTGCTTCCATCGATCGATCCCACTCTTCCTCCGAAGAGTGTCAAAGTGACTGATCCAATTCCTTCCTTGGTCAGTCCCACCCTTCATCAGAAGAGTGCCAAAGTGGTTTTTCTGGTTACTTCATCGGTAAATCCCACTCTTCCTTTGAAGAGTGACAACATGGTCGATTTGATCCCATCATCGATCGACCCTAATCTCCCTCTAGAGAGTAAACCTGATTATGCCCACGTTTTTCTCATTGATACAGAATCTACCATGTTGGGGGGCATTCCTCCTTCTCCCGCAAAACCCCCTCCAAGTAATGAGGCCATCCTTTTTTATTGGAGTGTGCTAACTAGACCTCGTCTTCCCTCTCACATTACTTTCAAGATTATAGTACAGGTTTTTGGTCGGGTCGTTCCTCATACACTGATAGATGAAGGTTTGTCCATTAGTATTTTGTCCTCAATTACTTGGAAAGATTTGGGTTATCCTCAGCTTGTGCCGATTACCCAAACTATGTTCGCTTTTAACAGAAGAACCAATCACCCTTTAGGAATCCTTCCCCAGTTTCCTGTAACTTTGGGAGGGAAAATTGTCTTTGTTTATGTCATGGTATTCCAAGACCCCTTGGATTTCGATATACTCCTTGGGAGAGATTATGTCTATGCCATGAAAGCTATTCCATCCACTCTTTTTCATGTGATATCTTTCCTGCACGATGGAAGAATGGTGACTATTGATCAACTTTCGTTTATTGTCCCTGACTTGACCATCAACCCAATGACCTCCCTAAATGGTTCTTATATGTAGTTGGTATCACCCCTGCCACAGGTCAATTATGTGGCGTTGTCTCCCATGACTTCAAATTTTGATGAATTAGATCCGATAGTTGACATGGTGATCTCTTTGGTAGGGCTATTGGAGCCTGATCTCCTTACCCCTTCCGCAACCCTCGATATGTGTTCCTTCCAGAGCATTCTTCTTCCATCCAATGAAGAGATCTTGGAATCCATGACTGAGTTTTGTCCCTTGACATGATGTCCTTCCGGAGCGTTATCCTCTTGGAAGCCATGATCAAAAAGCGTCAATGAGCATAGTTTTCCTCTCTATGGCAAGCTCGTTAAAAAATGAAACAGAAGTTTTGAGCATAGTTTTGCTTCTATATGACAAGCTCGTTAAAAAATGAAATAGAGGTTATGAGCATAGTTTTCCTCTCTGTAGCAAGCTCATTAAAAAATGAAACAGAAATCTTGGGATTCAACCTAGAGCCTTGAGCATAGTTCTTTTCTTGTGTCAAGCTCGTTAAAAAATGAAACAGTCACCTCTCCTATCAGGTCGAGTCTTTCGCCAGATCTCATAGATGTTGAATCGATCATTTCATTAGGTCTCATATTTGAACCTTCATTTCATCCACCCTTATCATTTTTCTCCATCTAGTACAAAAATTGGTGACAACCTCAAAGTTAGTGAATGAATTGAATCTTGGGGGGCATGTCTCCAGCCTTTGATGATCATTCTGGACTTAAGCCACTAGCTTTCAAGATGGGGGCAGAGTACCGAGCTTAGTCTTTGTTCTTTCTCGTGCTCATAAAAACATGAGAATGTAACTGAGAAACCTTTTATCTCTTTTTCGGGCTCGCATAGATATACGAAAAATGAATCCCCTGGAGTCTTCTTTAAGATCTTTTCAGACTCTCTAAACATGAAAAGATTGTCGAGTGATCTTGCTTCCTTTCACACTCGTTAAAAGGTTTGAAAGGGCATCTTTTGAGTGGTATTTTATCTCTTTTTCAGCCTCGCGAGACTAAAATTATGAAAAAGGACAACACTAGAGTTGTCTTTAAGTTCTTTTCAAACTCTCTAAATATGAAAAATCATCGAGTTTACCTTCTCTGGACTTGTTAAACAATCATACATTGAAGGGCCCATATGGGACCGAACCCATACTTCTTCCATTTCATTAAATAAAGGAAGAGGGACTTACCAAAGGAGAGTTATATCGAGCATGTGTTACCCTCCTCGATATCATTAAATCAAAAAGAGGTATTCGTCTAACTGGATGGGTGAAAAAATTGAAGGAAGCAAGCCAAGCAGTTTTTGGGAACATTACCAATAACTCTTATGGTCGCCCTTGAACACGGCGCTTTGTCTTTGCATGCATTTTAAATCTGATGAACCTCTACACTGAACCAATCCTCTGAGTTTTCTTACTCCTTTGTTTCACCCAAAGAAAGTCACAGTATCCATTGCATCATCATGTTTTGGTCCATGTCATGTTTCTATTGTTGTGCCTCAGTGTTCAAGGGAAGTATCTGCCTTGAGAGTCAACCATCACAAATTTCCTATTTCAATACTTGTGTCAGTCTATGTTCATTTGATCCACCAAATTACATATCTGTCTCAGTTTCATTTCATTGATGTGGGATACACTAAGGCCCTCCCTCAACAAGTCTATTCCTCTCAATTTCAGTACATTAACCAGGAGCTAAACTTAGAAACCAGTTAGTACCTTGGGACCTGCATGCCTCAATGGTAGGCCTTCTCACATCCGTCAGTGGCTTTACATAATTGACCTTTGATCGGATGATTCCATGGATTTTTGACTTCATCTCATCCATTCAAATTCATTGGAATGTACTAGATTACCTTGGGAATCATTGACATCAATGGTGATTTCCCTCGCACTTGTTAACGGTTTACCTCATAGACCGGTAATCAAGTGGTTTCTTTCATGTTCGACATCAGGACATCTATTCACATGGTTAGATTCATACTACATCGACATCGGTAAGAAGACCCTAGGTTGAGTCATCACTATTATATGTACTTTGCCCAGGTTGCGACAGAGTTTCTTTTGAACGTTGACAGAGTTTCTTACTGTCACATAGATCCACTTTGTATTGGTCATGGCCATGTATTTTCATCACATAGATCCATAGTGTATTTTTTGTGGCTACAATCAGTTCAGGTCATAGGAGTATAGATTCACATTGTATCTTCAGTGGATATACCTTTTTTTCAATATATTTTTGGATCCACAGTGTATTTTATGGTGGCCATACCTTGAAATTATTTATCACTCAAGCATAGGTATGCCTACCTTGGGTTTGAAACATGTCATAATATTTTCTTTATGGTTGTATGCAGCTTCTATTAGGTTCTATGAGTCTGTACCCTTGCTTGAAAAAGTCTACAAAGTACTCCAGTCATTAGTTTATGTCTTCTAACTTCGTACTTTGGGGGGAAGTCTATTACACATCAAAATTACTCACTTCAATAGTGTCGCAAGTGTCTTCATTACAAGTGTCATAAGTGTCACATCTTGACCACAAGTGTCGCAAACGTCATACTTCCATCTTGCCTATGTTGTGTCTCTAACGACATCACAGGGACACTTAAGACAACCTCAAAGACTGGTTTTAGGAAGAGAAATCATATGATGAAGAGTACAAATCATTTGCAATGAAGAAAACCACTTAAAAGTCAATTTTGGACACCATCTCCCCTAACCACTATCAGGGAGTGCCAACGCTCCCTAACCTTCTTTGGGGGAGCGTTCCAGCACTCTGTGCACCCTTTTGGGGGAGCGCTGGGATTTTTTAGGGAAAATTTGGGCAGTGCTCTCCTAACCACTGTCAGGGAGTGCCAACGTTCCCTATCCTTATTTAGGGGAGTTTTGCAATTCTCTGTGTACCCTTTTGAGGGAGCACTGGTCTATTTCAAGAGATCTTTGATTGTTGAGAAAAATCAGGGAAAAATCCCCCTCATCTCTAGAGTTTGTTGGATTCACATCTAAGGTCAAGGCTCAATCTTAGGGAGTATCCACAACTGATGGAGAAAGATCCTCAACCTATCCAAATAATCTCTAGGGTGGTTGGGTCTCTCCAATCTTATATAAGGAGGCCTCCTCATGGTGAAAAGCATATAGAGATTAAGAGATACCAAACTTATGATCTCATGACTGGTATTGATATAGAGACATTGTAAGGCATTAAACTTATGATCTCATAAGGGAGATATCATTGAAGCATCATCATTCTGTGTGTGGATTATTTGAGCAAGGGTCTGGACAAATAGAGCTTGGTGAAGTTGTTGCACCTACATCTATGGTTGTAAGCATTTCACTTTGTTTTCATTAATATAAATCTATGCTTGGTCTATTTCCTTTAAAGTTTGTGTACATTTCATGAACTTGTTTCTTTCATAGATCCATTATGAAGCTAATCATGGTAGAGTATGAAGTATGTCTCATTGTTGTTTCTCATTTTATTGCAGGACCTTCTGAAGAACTTGGAGATTAAGATCAGCCTAGATCGAGCAAGGACAAACATTGGTAAAAATGTATTTACTCTTCTTCCTTCTTCTTCTTTGGATAGTTTAGATTCATGAAAAGGAAAGTCAGTGTCCACAATAGAACTTTTCTGTCTTGGTCATAGGGGTCTAGTACCCAAGAGAGAATCCACTTGTCTACATTGGGATTTCTCTGTAACATATATTCCTTACCTCAAGGATGAGAAAGCATGAATACAATGTTTCCTCATTTTATTAGCACGGTCCTATCAAGATAATATTCAATTTGATGAGCCTAATATTTTGGAGGAAACCATTAGGAAGGATAAGTGTTTCTATGACCAATCCAAGAATAGGCAAGAGCCTTTTAAGGATTGGAAGAGAAAGGATAAAATCAGATTTTAGAGGAAGGGGTTTAGACCATCCCAATATAAGAATCCCAAAAAGGTGCTCAGTTTGGTCATCTGAGTAGAAGTATGCATTGACAAAAAATTCCATCTTAGAGTGAAAATAAGCCAATAGGGTAGGTAAGAGATAAAGTAGAATAGAAAAATAAAGGACCTCTATAGTGTTGGGGTTGTGGATAGGCACATCTATTGAGAGATTTTCCTCACAATGAGCATGAAAAAAAATATTTTGCCATGTCCATGAGGCTAGTATAGCCAATGATGTGGCTAGGAGTGTTCTAAGGATATATGGATTTGTTGGAAATCAACAAGAAGATCACCAATCTTCTATGGTGGTGTTGGGAGGTATAATTTCCAAGAAACCCATTTCTATTTTGATGAACCTATTTTTAACCTTATCTATGTTTCTCCTCATGTTGTTGAAGAATATTCCCTACAAAGAAAGAAGCATGCAAAAGCATGGTTGGTTCAGTTAACCATGGGGACTAAGAGAAGAGTAGCAGAGGTAATAGAGGTATGTCCATTGGAAATGAGTGGACTGCACACTCAAGCAACCTTAAACATCCTACCCTTAGGATCAAACAATGTGCTGCTAGTCATGGACTGGTTAGTTTTCCATAAGGCAAGATTGAATTACTATGAAAATACCTTAGAGTTTGAAGATGAAGAAGGAAACATGAGGGTGTCACAAGGAATTCAAAATCTAGTATCACTTAGGTATATATAAACACTGCATCTCAAGAAGTTTATCCAAAGAAGGTGTCCCTTATATGCAATTCAAGTGTTGAATGCAACAAAGAGTAAGGATATGAAGATTTAGGACCACCCAGTGTTGTGGGAATTTATATATGTATTCCCCGAGGAGGTACTTGGACTTCCACCTAAGTGATATCTTAATTTCCCAATAGATATTGTACCTGGAGTAGCACCAACATCAAAATTACCCTATAGAATGAGCACACTAGAGATGGTAGATTTCAAAGTGAAATTGAAGGAGATGATGGATAAAGAGTATATTAGGATGAGTGTATCCTTTTGGGGATCACCTTGGTACATTGCGGTTGTGTATTGACTACCAACAATTGAACAACATGACCATCAAGAAAAAATATCCATTTCCCAAGATTAATGATCTTTTTTATCAGCTCAGATGAGCTACAATCTTCTCTAAACTTGACTTTAGATCTGGATATCACCATATTAGAATCAAGGATGAAGACATTAATAAAAAATATTTTAGAAAGTGATATGGAGACTATGAGTTTGTGGTGGTTCCATTTGGGCTTACCAACACACCATCCACCTTCATGTGTTTGATGAATAATGTTCTTAGAAAATATTTGGATAAGTCTGTCCATCTATTTTTTGATGATATCCTGGTATATTCCAAGACCAAGGAAGAGCATGAAGAACATCTCAATTTGGTCTTGCATGTGCTAATATATCACCAATAATATGACAAATGACACCAACTGTGGATTATCTGAACAACACATGCGAAACTCCTCACCACAAAAACTTAAAAACAACAATATGACAAATATAGAAAGTGTGAATTATTCCATAAATAGATCCAACATTTGGGCCACATAATATCATTATATCAAGTGGAAGTTTTTGATTATTTGGGTTGTTTTTCATTGATGTCAACCCTTGAAGAAATTACGGTAGCAAATTTCGGTAGCACAAAGGCTTGGGTAATGGACCCAAGTTTCTTTGATGTATAATGGTATGAGTTTTAATATATTTGAAGGTAAGACTATTCTATATGGATAGTACATGTCATTCCATTTCTTATGGTATGTGGAACGTCACATAACTCCTCACAGTTAGAGAGTCATGGCCACGTGAAGTTGGAGAAACCTCATGAATCATCTAGAAGCCCCAAAAGGTCAAAGTAGTAAAAGTGGTTGGAAAGAAGAAATTATTTAAATAATAAAGTGAAGTGATTTGTGTACTATAAGTCAAAGTGGATACAAAAATAAATTATTTAAATAATAAAATTAATGGAGAAATTACTAAGTGGACAAGTGGTTAGAAGTGGGTTAGCCTTAAAATAAGGAAAGTGGTTTAAGATGGTTAGAAGGTAACCCCTCGAGGAAGCTACATAAAAGTATAAATAAGAGGCAAGGGTCTCTCATTTTAATTAAAATTGAGAATATTGAATATATACAATTAATTGCGATAACCAAAGAATATCTAAGGAGAATTTCAGAAGGAATGTGAAGTAAAGAAGGCCGAAATTCAAGGGAGGATAAATTATTTTGATGATGCTTTCTAAGGTATGTTATTTACAAGTCATCTCACCATTTTCACAATAACTTTTTTTCTAGAATGATTTAGATCGTGAAATATGGATAACGTTTAGGAAACATATCCAAATAGCTTTGATAAAAATTTCAACTTGTGGGTCATTTTATTTTTGGAGTTACACTCTGTGGAAAATAGGGCTTGTGGCTCGTCTTGAAACTAGTCTAAAACAGGTGTTTCGGGTACAAACATCATAAATTACTCATAACAGATCCCAATTCAGTAAGAACAAATGAATTGGTTATAATATAGTCTTTAGTATACTGTGTACCATTTTTAGATCCATACAACAAATATTCAGTGCGGGGCACGCTCTACAAGTTCAGTCTTTAGAATAATCCAGAATTCAGCAAGGTATGTCATTTTTCTATAACTCCTTTTCTGAGAAGTTCCAAGTAATGAAACCTGGAGGAAATGCATAAAAATTTATTGAAGAACATTGTGTATTGTTTTCAGATATTTATTCATTACAATTACATAGTTATGATTATTTCAAGTTAGGGTTGTTGACTAATCCAAAATTAGTCATGTGAGACTAAAGTAAAGTTTGATGAAAATGCTAGTCTCTTGTTGTTAAAGTTAAGGAAGGTTTGCAAGTATGTGATAATATAAACCATGTCTATTAAAAATTTACAAATCAGATTTGGATGATGAAATTGATGAGGGATTTTGGTTTAGGTACATGTTAAATACATTGTTGAGACAAGTAGTTGATGAGTTGGCACATACATGCTGTGTATAGTTGATGATGTTGGTAGATATTGATGAGTCATATTTTATGTCTATTTGATGCATGATTTGTACATATTTGGTGCATGGTTGATGTACTCATTTATGGTACAAGTTGAGGTACAGTTTGGTGCATGGTTGATGCACTTGTTTATGGTACAGGTTGTTTGGTACACATTGGTACAGGTTGTTTGGTGCAGGATGATTGGTACAGGTTTACAGCAGTATATCTCATAGTGGTAGTGTGGAAATGGTTCCATCATTCTACTTCTACATCAGGGTGGTTGGACATGGAAAGGACTAGTGGTTGTAGCCACCTTCTGGTTGTAGTTGGAGAACATAGGGGGTTGTAACCAGAGAATTGGGGAGTTGGAGCTTCCCTTAGGTTGTAGCCTGATAAACTAGGGGGTTGGAGCCTCCTTCTAGTTGCAGCTGGAAAAAAAAAGAAGTTGGTGCTTCCAATGAATGTAATTCTTAAATACATATAAGAAAAAGCATTTTGTGGTTTTCTCCCACTTTGGGTTTCCACATAAAAACATTGTTGTATTGTGTATGTGTATGATTGCTCATTTGTTCATTTTTTATTTACTCTACAACTATTGGATGATAATGCTACATTGATATAACACTTGCATTCTATGGTTAAAAAGGATTAAATTTCTCTATTACTGATTCACCCCCCTCTCAGTAATCTAACAATTGGTATCAGAGCAGGTTCCTTCAGAAATCAGTTTAACCACTGAAAGGTAGATCATGGAGACCAACAACATGTATAAGAAAAAAATACCATAGTTTGATGGAAATAAGTATGCATTATGGAGCAGAAGGATGAAAAAATATATATAGGAATATGGATTTGAAATTTGGCAATCAGTAGTAGATGAATACAAAGAACCAATAGTTCTGCCAACAAGTGAAAAATAAATGAAACTCAGTCAAAATAATTCCAAAGCCACCAATGCACTTCTGAATGGTCTTGGTGAATCGATATATACCAAAGTTGTACATTGTTAATCCGCTAAAGAGATTTGGGACAAACTTCAAAATATTTATGAAAGAAATTCAAAATTCAAAGAAGAAAAGCTTCAAACTTACATAGGTCAACTCGAAGAAATAAAGATGAATAAAGATGAGAATATTGCATCTTTCTTCTTACGAGTTGATGAAACAATGAATGCAATCATAGGATTGGGAGAAGAAATTGAAGAATTTGTATTTGTTCAAAAGTACTAATATCTCTTCCTATGAGATTTGATCCTAAGATATAAACACTAGAAGAAAGAGAAGATCTAGACTCAGTAAGCATAGACGAACTACATGGAATCTTCACAGCATATGAAATGAGAACTGAATAGGAAAATCCAGATATAAAAGAAGAAGCTTTCAAAGCATCCAAAAGGTCAAAGAAAAAGGGAAAGAAAAATGAACATAGCAGCAACAGTGACTTCTCAGAAGATGATGAAGAAGAAGTGGCCAACTTTGTTAGTAGATTTATCAAGGGAACCAACGGTAGATATAAAGGTAAGCTTCCATTGATTTGTTTTAATTGTGATGGTATTAGTAATTTTGATAAAAAAATTCCTCATAAGAAAAATAAGAGGAATGATGAAGATTACTCAAATAGAGAACAAACATATAAAGGAAAAAGAACCAAAAAGAAATCTTTCAAGAAAAGCTTATGCACCAAAGAAGACATCTCCTCATCAGATGAAGATGAAGTCAGTGACAGTGAGACAGAATGAGTTCTATTCATGTATAAATAAGACACTGAAGAAGAATATGAAGAGGCATAAGTTGACTAGCGATAAGAATTGTTGAGTTCCATGGAATTTATAAGAACAAAAAAGAAGAAAAACAAGAAGTTACAAGAAAAACTAGACAAGAAAGAAGGCACTCAAGAACTAGAACAAATGATCATGAAATTTAAAGTTCAAATAGAAGAAGATAAAATAATTGAAGAAGAACTCAAAGAATACTTAGAATAAAGAGACAGGATCATTGTAAATTTGGAAGAAGAGATTGTCACATTGAGAAAGGATCTTCAAAATAAAATATGCAAAACAACTCAAATGTTCTAGATGACATTATCAATAGTCAAAATCCTTATATGACAAGTCTGGACTTGGATATAATCAGACATAAAAGGGATCAAGATCCAAACAAACAGAACAAGAAACATACCCAAAAATCTATGCAAAAACAATCAAAGAGGGTAGGAAGATCTACAAGGAAGATTACAGGGACACTCCTCCACCAAGAAGATTCAGAATCAACGACCGACAGAAACAAATAGGCCTCAGGAAGATGAAGGATTCATAATATTAACCCCTTTCATAAGATATTCAACTCCCATATATCAAACTATCGTTTTTGGTTTATGTTATGCATGCAATAATTTTGGACATAAACTTGTAAATTGCAGAGCTAATATCATGAACATAAACAACTTTGAAACTCAAACATAAAATGGCTATCCAAGAAGGCCTAGTGAAACACAAAGAAGAAGCTACAACAGGTTTGAATCATTGAGAATTGAAGTGGAATGCTACAAGTGCAACAAATTTGGACACATGGCCAAATATTGTAGAATGGCACTCCCTGGTAGAGAACCACAACAAAAAAACAAAAGTCACAGACAAGAACCTCAGAAGATAACATGGATAAGAAAGCAGAATCAGTATAGCAATGAATAATGCACACTCACTCTACAAGCTAAGCAGAAGAAACGTGGTTGGAATGTTTACAGTGGATGTTCAAAACACATTAAGAAAGGAAAGAGATGGATCAGTCTCCTTAGGAAATGATGATTCAACTAAAATCATTGGAAAAGGCACAGTCACAATTGGAAACAAGAATACCAAGGAAGAAAATGTTCTTATAGTAGAAGATATGAAATATAATCTTCTAAGTGTGAGTTAAATGTGTGACCAAGGTCATAAAATTATTTTTGATTCACAAAAGTGCGAGATAAGAAAAGAAGGCTCACGAAAATTGACTACAACAACTGGAGGAACTTCAAGCAACATATATGTACTAAGTGAAATCGGAAATGAAAAGTGTTGTCTAGGAAAGGAAGATGAAGGTTGGCTATGGAAAAAAAGAATGGGTCACATACACTTTGATAACCTTGTCAAAGTAAGAAAAAAGGAAGAAGTTAGAGAAATGCCCCAGATCACGAAACCAACCAAGACTTTATGCAAGCATTGTCAACAAGGAAAGAAAACAAAGACCAGGTTCAAATCAAAGGAATATTCAATGACAAGACCACTGGAAATTGTGCATACTTATATAGTTAGACAAACAACAACAAAGGGTTTAAAAGGTGATAAATACTTTATGTTATTAGTTGATGATTATACAAGAATGACTACAGTTTTATTTCTCAAGAATAAGTCAAAAGCTTTTGAAAAATTCAAGGTCTACAAGGAAATGGTTGAAAATGAAATGGATTCAAAAATCAAATTTTTGAGATCTGATAATGGAGGAGAGTTCACTTCAAAGGAATTTATGGACTACTGCAACAGGCATGGAATGAAAATGAAATTATTAGATTCTAGGACACTTCAACAGAATGGATTTGTTGAAAGAAAGAACATGACGGTACAAGAAATGGCTCGAACAATTCTAGTGGATTCCAAATTGACAGATATTTTTTTGACACATGTAGTGCATACAACAATTCACATTCAAAATAGAGTAATGCTTAGAAACAACAATGACACAACTCCCTACGAGCTATGGAAAGGAAGACCAAAAAATGTGAAGCACTTCAGAGTATTTGGAATAAAATGCTACATCAAAAGAGAAGAGGGTAGAATGGGAAAGTTTAACTCTCGTGTGGACAAATGAGTACTTGTTGGTTACTCAAGTGAAAGGAAATAATACAAGTGTTACAATATGAGGTTGCACAAATTTGTGGAAAGAATTAATGTAACAATTGATGAAAGAGGTGGACAAGAATTAAAGGAAGAAGAAAATGAATCAATCGAATAACTTTACGAAGAATAAGTAGAAGATGAAGAATAAGTAGAAGGGGAAGATGAAGAGGATCATACAAAAGTAGAAGAGAAAGTTCAACAAGTGCCTCCAAAGACACCTAGAAAACGAGTGCAGAAGAATCATCCTTCAGATCATATTTTCGGAAAAAAAAATGCAGGAGTTGAGACTAGAAAAAGAATCTGTTCACCAGAACAAATGCACCTAGCACTCTTATATAAGATTGAACCAAACAGTTTTGAAGAGGTGAGCAAGGAGGGATTCTGGAATAAGGTCATGGATGAAGAATTGGATCAAATAGAGAAGAATGACACTTGGGTATTGATTCCAAGACCAAAGAATAAGAATGTGATTGGCACAAAGTGGTTTTTCAAAAATAAATTGAATGAAGATGGAAAGTTACAAGGAACAAATCTAGATTGGTATGTAAAGGATATGCATAGGTTGAAGGAATCAAATTTCAAGAGACATTTTCCCCAATTGCTAGAATGGAAGAAATCTGATTTCTTTTAGCTTATGCATATTCCAAGAATATCAAAGTGTATCAGATAGACATGAAATCATCTTTTCTGAATGGGGAACTTGAAGAAGAAGTCTACATTGAACAACCAAAAGGATTTCAGTTGTCAGAGAATGCAGATTATGTGTGTAAATTGAAGAAGGCCTTGTAGGGTCTAAAACAAGATCCTAGAGCATGGTACTCTGGATTGGATAAATATCTACAACGGACAGGGTTCAAAAAAGGAAGTGCAGACAACAACCTCTACATCAAAGTAACTCAAGATAGTATTTTATTAATTGAAGTTTATGTTGATGATGTTATTTTTGGAAGTATTGATGACAGGTTAAGACAAAAAATTGCAAAGGATATGCAAAATGAATTTGAAATTTCATTACTTTGAGAACTATCCTTCTTTATGGGTCTTCAAATATGTCAAATCAACCAAAGAATTTTTATTTCTCAAACTAAGTATATAAGAGAAATGCTAAAGAAGTTCGGAATGGAAGATTGTAAACTAGTTACCACTCCTATGCAAACCAATTGCAAGTTGAGAAATGATGATGATTAAAAGTCTACAAACCAGAGGCAATATAGGTCAATGATTGGTATCTTACTATATGTGACAACATCTAGACTAGATTTAATCCAGGCAGTTGGACAGGTGGCATGATTTCAAGCAGTACCAAAGGAATCACATGTCTTCGTAGTGAAAATTATTTTCAAATATCTCAGAGGAACATAAGAGTTTGGATTATGGTATCCAAAAGGAAACGATCTATCACTTATTGGCTACACAGATGCATATTGGGAATACTGCATTGATGATCGATGAAGCACCAGTGGAGCATCGTTCTACTTGGGTGAGTGTTTAGTATCTTGGCTAAGAAAAAAACAATCATTAGTATCCTTATCTACAATCGAAGCGGAATATATTGTAGCATCAGGATGTTGTACACAAGTTCTATGGATGAAACAAATTTTGACAAATATACAGGTTGAGTATGATGAACCCATTCCAATCTATTGTGATAATACAAGTGCCATCAATATCTCAAAGAACTCGGTGATGCACTCCAAGACAAAGCACATTCCAATAAAGCATCACTTTCTACAGGAACATATTGTAGAGAAGAACATCAGAGTTGAATATGTGGGCACAAAAGAACAAGTGGCAGTCGTCTTTACAAAACCGCTTTCAAGAGAATCTTTTGAGTATCTTCGCTAGAGAATCAACATAATTTCTACTCCAAAATGAATTCTTTCGATTGCTTATCTTATATGTCTTATATTTACATGAGGAAGCACCATAAAGAGGACAATTCAGGTTGGGAGATTAGTTTCAGGAAGAGTTCAGTCAGGGGGAGCAACCTCGGATGGAAAGATACATTTTCCATTGATGACAAAGGGGGGAGATATTTATCAGATGCAAACGTAAATGCTTGGATAAAGAGCAAAAAGGCATGGTTTCAGGGGGATCGATGGTCACAGGGGGAGAATGAGTGATATGAATTAAGTATTGCATCAGAGTGTTTCCATCAATTCCAAAGGGGGAGATAGTTGATTATTTGGGTTGGTTTTCATTGATGCCAACCCTTGAAGAAAGTTTGGTAGCACAAAGGTTTGGGTAATGGAACCAAGTTTGTTTTATGCATAATCGTATGAGTTTTAATATATTTTAAGGTAATACTATTCTATATGGATAGTACATGTCATGCCATTTTCGGTGGTATGTGGAACGTCACATAACTCCTCACGGTTAGAGAGTTATGGCCATGTGAAGTTGGAGAACCCTCATGAGTCATATAGAAGCCCCAAAAGGTCAAAGTAGTCAAAGTGGTTGCAAAGAAGAAATTATTTAAATAATAAATTGAAGTGATGAGTGTATTATAAGTCAAAGTGGATACAAAATAAATTATTTAAATAATAAAATTAATGGATAAATTACTAAGTGGACAAGTGGTTAGAAGTGGGTTAGCCCTAAAATAAGGAAAGTGGTTTAAGATGGTTAGAAGGTAACCCCTTGAGGAAGCTACATAAAAGTATAAATAAGAGGAAACAATTTCTCATTTTAATTACACTTGAGCATACTGAATATCTACAAGTAATTTTGGTAACCAAAGGATATCTAAGATGAATTTCAAAGGGAAGGTGAAGTAAAGAAGGTCGAAATTCAAGGGAGGGTAAAAAAAATTTATGATGTTTTCTAAGGTATGTTATTTACAGTTCATCTCACCATTTTCACAATAATTTTTTTTCTAGAATGATTCATATCACAAAATATGGATTCCCTTGAGGAAACATATCCAAGTACTTGTGATAGAAATTTTAGGTTGTGGGTCATTTTATTTTTGGAGCTACACTCCGTGGAAAATAGGGTTTGTGTCTAGTCCTAAAACTAGTCTAAAACATGTGTTTCGGGTAAAAACGTCATAACTTCTTCATAATAGATCCAAATTCAGTAAGACCAAATGTATTGGTTAGAGTACAATCTTTAGTATTCTTTGTACAATTTTCAGATCCATACAACAAATATTCTGTGCGGGGCAAGCTCTACAAGTTTGTTCTCTAGAATAAGTTGGAATTCAACAAGGTATGCCATTTTTTCTACAACTCCTTTTCTCAGAGGTTCCAAGTAGTGAAACCTAGAGGAATTGCATAAAAGAAACTGAAGAGTATTGTGTACTATTTTCATATCTTTATTCATTACATGTACATAGTTATGATTATTTCAAGTTAGGGTTGTTGACTAATCCAAAATTAGTCATGTGAGACTAAAGTAAAGTTTGATGAAAATGATAATCTCTTGTTGTTAAAGTTAAG
>ML783983.1:363804-385451 GCA_009831015.1 Picea engelmannii
TATGCATTTCTTCACCTTCATCAAGAGTCCAAGTAGGATTGTCTGGAGGATTATTTGGTGTAGAAGTTCCCTTTTTGGGTGGCATGTTGGCCAAGTATCACTTTTGAACCTTGATTTTGAGGTGGTTATGCTAGACAATCTTTATTCTATTGTATCTCCCAAGTTTCAGCCCTTCTAGGTATGAAACTTTATTTTATATAGTTCTCTAATATTTCTTCTCTGTAATGCAATAGGTCTGATCACAATTGGATGTGCCAAGTGGAATTTACGGTAACTTCCCCACAACTGGCTTATTTTTGGCCTTTCCAGGAGATCTCACTTGTATAGTGTGCCCTGCACAAAATAATTGATATAAAATTATAAAACTCATACCAGAATTACTATATACTTTCCACTATCTAATGAAACTAGTATCACTCAATTTGGATACTCTAGGAAGAATTTATGATTGTTTTACCTGGAACACCTTCTTGATACTAGTCAATAGAACTAGTCAGATACCCTATCTTCCACAGGGTGTATCTACAAATGTAAGATGACCCAGAAGATGAAATTTTTAACACAGATACCTTACTAATTTCTATGAATACTCTCTAAAGTTCAGTGTTTGAAACATTACAAAAACATTTTTATAGCGCAAATTCCTCAATGACTCAGTTCAGGAGGATTCCAAAGCCCTATCTTTCATAGGTTGTATCTCTGAAAGTGTAAGGCCTCATGAGATTAAATTATAACCCAACATACCTTGATCCATCTACTAAATATCCTCCAAGCCTTTTCTTCTGAAACATTGTAGAAAAAAAAGTTATAGAAAAAATTCCAAGGTGTCTCAGATGTAGCAGCGAAACCCCAAGACCTTGAGCTCTGATACCATATGTTAAGAACCAAATATCAATATAGCATAGAAAAACCTCAGAATAAGTACTCAATGCCTTGAAAAAGAGATAATTTTAGATAATAAACCTCTTTGAGGTGGAAACCTCCTTTTACCCCACATAAATGTTCAAGTACAAGATGATTCCAAATGAAAATGTCTCCTTGGTATATATAGGAGACTAGGAGGTATAATTACAACTAATGGAATAAAGCCGACATAAATAAAATAAAATTACTAATGTAATATGCCCCAATTAAGGGGTAATGAGCCATTATTATGGCTTAATAGAATATTGTTTGGTCAATAGAGTATGAAGCAAGCTTTCATCAGTTGAAGCATCTCTTAACAAATTCCCATGTTTTAAAGATTGTAAACCATAAGATGGATTTCTTGGTTTGCACTCATGCATGCAAGGAAGGAATCAGTGGATTCTGTATGCAAGAAGGACATGTGATTTGTTATGAATCAAGGAAGTTGAATGGGCATGAGAAGAGGTATGTCACCCATGATTTGGAACTCGCAATGATTGTGCATGCACTGAAGATGTGGAGGAATTACCTTCTTGGGAGAAGATTTTTCTTTCTAACAGATATTTGTGGACTAAAGTATCTATTCGATCATCCATGATTGAATTCTAGACATTACATATGAATGGTGTTGATCAATGAGTTTTATTTAGAGATCAAAGATATAAAGGAGAGGAAAATCAAACAGAAGATGCACTTAGCTGAAGTTTGCAGACAATACATCTAGAAACAACAAGTGAAGGTGAGTATGAAATTAAGAAGAGAATCAAAAATTTCATGCAAGAGGATAAGTTTTTCAATCTGATAAAAGAAGGTTTGCAGCAAAATCCAAACATGAAAAAGTATGAAGAGTATTATATTACAATAAATGGGCTATTGTTTTATAACAATAGGATGTATGTTCTTGATTCAACAGAGATGAAGCACCTCATTTTTTATGAGTTTCATTGGAGACCTTACCTGTTTCATATTAGTTATCATAAGATGATAAAAACAATAATTAATTTGTATTACTAAACAAGAATGAAGTAATACATTGCAAATTTCCTAGAGTGTCAATGGGTCAAAGTTAAACACAAGCACACTATAGGACTATTGAAACCATTGTAAATTCCATAATGGAAGTGGGAGACAATATCCATGGATTTCATCACTGGTTTACCAAAGACATTTAAGAAACATGATTTAATAATGGTAGTAGTGGATAAGTTAAGTAATGAAGTCTTGATGGGGCATGAATCCCATGATTCAATAGCAGGAACCAAACCTGCCACCGAGGCCCAATTAGACTCTGCAGTGTTTGGAGTGGAATGGTTCTCCAGATCTTGCGATCTGGCCAAATTATCGATGGGCTTTGTGTTTTTTGGTGAAGGTTCTTCCTTCTTTTAGGACAGTTCCTTTTATGTATTTCTCTTGGGTGGGGCTGATACGAGAGAGGCAAGCCAGTATAAACCAACTTGACAAATAACAAGATAGAGGTTTTAACTAGAGAGAAGAGGTCGAGCTTGGGATAACCCGCTACTCAAACATGCAGACAATGATTCTATGTCGCAGGGCCTAGTACTAATACATTAACCAAATGAGCATCCAATTACTGTCTGAGAAAGAAAGAAGAACTAATTTAACAGAAGAAAACACATAAGTAATCAAGATCATGGTAAGCAAAATAATTCATCTACCATAACATTCATCACATAACAACACAACGATTTATTCTCATCATTAAAGAAAAGAACATCAAGACATTGCACCAGATAACTTGACAACAAAATTAATTTCTCTTACTCATTTACTGCATCATTCGTGGAACAGGAAAGGAATTAATTATTCTCCAAGTCCGATCAAATACATCTGATAAAAATAGATTGTGTTTGGTAGATATCTCTGACACTTCTTTTATTCCTATTGACCGAAGTCATTATTTTCTTCTTCTTCTTCTTTTATTATTATTATTGAAAGTATTGTTTTAGGGCTTGACCATTTACTAGGAGGGATCAGGTTTCCCCCTCAGATTTTGCAACTAATAAGTACTTACCCCAATCTTCTCAGCTACCTGGAAAGGCCCAAGCCATAGGTTCTGAAACTTGGAATGTTTCCCTTTGGGTTCATTCGCCCTATCCCACTTTAGGACTAAATCTATTACTTGGAAGTTCTTTTCCTTAGCTTTATGTTTATCGAACCATCTTTTCACTATTTATTGATGAGCCAAGAATTTTGATTGAGCCTTTTCTCTCTCTTCTTCAAGCATGAGAAGAGTGTCGATCCTCTATTGTATGGCCGATGAGGGTTCATCATTAGAATCTTGGGCCAATTGGAGAGAGGGAAGATAAAGACCATTTGGGAGGATGGCTTCCTGTTCGTAGACCAGAAAGTATGGGGAATTTCCTATGGCTTCTTTGGGTGTGACCCTATCGGCCCACAGGGCATTATGCAATTGATTATGCTAATTTATTTGGTTGTCTGTAACTGTCTTCTTTAGTATCCTTACCAGGTTCTTGTTGGTTGATTCTGCCACACCGTTTCCCTGAGGGTAATAATTTATAGAGTACTTGATCATGATTCCTTTGTCCAGAGAAAACTCCAACAATCGGGTAGAAGAGAAGTAAGATGCATTATCAAAGACTAGAATAGAGGGGACACCAAACCTCGTGATCAGTTGTTGTTCTATAAATTGGATTACTATTTTATCATTTACGTGAGTCAGAGGAACGACCACTGCCCATTTTTTGAAATAGTCGGTGGTAGTAAGAATGTACTTGTGTAATTTGGAAGAGCTAGGGGAAATTTCCCCTATGATATCCAACCCCCACTGCTCAAATGGTCTAGAGACCGTTACAGCCTGAAGTGGGATCACTACCTGTTTTTCCTTTCCAGCGCTCATTTGACAGGTCTTACAATTCCTAGCATAGGTATGAGCATCTTTGAACAAAGTGGGCCAATAATAGTCGGCTCTTAGAATTTTATGAGTGGTGGTGTTCCCTGCAAAGTGTCCTCCGGCGGGGCCATCATGGAGTTTCGTCAGCACTTTGTTAACGTCTACTCATTCGAGACATCTCAATAATACCCCATTATAGTTGATCCAGAAGAGTACCAAATTTACAAGACGATACTGTGCAGATTTCAATCTTAGGGTTCTCCTTTCCTTAGGGTTGAGGTTCTCGGGACAAGCCCCGTGATGCAAAAGATAAGTCAAATCCTTGTACCAGGAGTCTCATTTTCAGGAGATGTATGCCACTTCATTACACCATAGTGCCATTTCATTTTCCCATCCGGAATCTTCATTTGCTTGATCCTGGGCTTCATCTGCGAGCTTACACAAACCTTGTCCTTTTACTAGTTTGGCAGGTTTTATGTCTAAATCAAATTCCTGGACTACTGCCAACCAGTTCCCTCTCCTTTTCCCCATTTCTTGTTGAGTGAATAGGGATCGGACTGCAAGGTGCAGCATAATCACCTTAGTGTGATTTTTTAGAATGTAGGATCTAAAATGTTTTACTGCCTTGTAGACTGTGTAGGCATGTTTATCTATGGCAGGATAATTAAGCTCGACTCCTTGAAGATTACTACTCATAAAGGACACTGGAGCCTCATTGTTGTCATCATCTTTTTGGGTCAAAACCGTGACAAGCAATTGGTCGAAGGAGAAAGTATACAAGTTAAAGTCCCTATTGAAATCAAGGCTTTGCAGCACCAGGGCTCGAGAGATGGCGGCTTTGATATTGTTGAAAGTGTCTTTCCGTTCATCATCCCACTTTAATTTGGAATCCTTGTGAATCATCCTTTGCAAGGGCTTGATGATTTCGGTGAATTCGGGAGTGAACTTCCTCACAAAACTGATTTGCCCGAAAAAGGACTACATGGCCTTCTTGTTATGGGGGAGCGGGAGTTGAGATATGGCCTTAATCCTTTCGGGGTCTATGTGAATCCCTGCTTGGAATATAATATGACCTAACAACTTTCCTTCCTCAACACCAAAGATAGTTTTCTTAGGGTTCAGTGATATACCGTACTTCCTGCATCTCTCGAAAATCTGAGTTAAGTGTTGGATGTGTTATTTTCTATTCCTTAAATACACCATTATGTCATCTAAATAAACCACCACACAATTATTCATGATTCCCCAGAAAGCCATGCCCATGGCCCTTTGAAAGGTTGCTCCTGCGTTAATTAAGACGAAGGGCATGCGCTTATAAGTGAAGGTTCCCCATTTGATTCAGAAGGTAGTTTTTAATCGGTCCTCTTCCGAAACCAACACTTGGTTGTATCCTGAGAAACCATCTAGCAAGGGGAAAATCTCCGAGCCCGACACGGTTTGTAGGAGTTGTTCCATCGGCGGGACAGGATCATTGTCCTTTTCTGAGGCTCTGTTGAGGCTCCGAAAATCTACACATAGTCGTATTTCTCCTGACTTTTATCTCACTGGAACAAGATTCACTACCCAGGTAGAATGCCTAACTTGGAAAATTATATTCTCATTTAAAGTTTCCTCAACTCTTGATACATGAGAGGTTCCAGGGATGGATGGTACTTTCAGAGATTCTATTGGAAAGGCTTCATTTCAGGTTTCAATGGGATAGTGTGTTGAATGATGCGGGTGTCATACATTTTTAAATCCTTGTATGACCATGAAAAAATGTCCTGGTATTGCCTGAATAATCTAAGGTAGGCCTTCCTCTCTTTCTTAGATACAATTTTGTTGAGATTTACATTCTTCAGGTTCTTTGGAGAACCAAGATTCACAGTTTCATGGAGGGGGAAGAGCTACCAGTCTTCGCATTTTTGGGTTCTTTAAAATGATCCTTTAGATCGAGCAGACTTTATATATTATCTATCCCCTTGGGGATTGTGTGGACTTTCAATTTTCCAACATCTTTTCTTGTTCAGGGATTGGTCTCAGTTTTCTGCTCTCAGAATGCTTCATCATCTATGGCCAGGTCTTTGAAATTATCTTGATTGGTAAAAAAGTTTATGATTTTCTCATCTCCTTCAAAGACCTTCCAATTGGAAATATTATTCGGCACCGATGGTCTATAGAGCAGCTCCACAGCAAATCGGGAGGCTTCATAATATTCTAAGGCAATAGTTGGGAAGTGGTTGTGGCCAAGGAGTCAGCAAGAACGTTTTTTTCTCTCGGGATCGCGGTGATATTGAAAGCGTCAAAGCACTCCATTAGCCTATGCACCTCTTGCTGGTAGTTCCTAAGATGAGGGGAATTACAATGAATAGTATTCCTTACTTGTCTAACAATGATCTCAAAATCCCCGAAAACCTTCAATTCCTTGATACCCAAATCTATGGCTTTCTTTAACCCTTGTACTAGAGCGTCGTATTCAGCAGTATTGTTGATACATTCGAATTCTAGCCTACAGGATAGGAAATGATGTTTACCCCTCTGATATATGAGTATGCACCCAGTTCTTGACCCTTCTTGTGATTTAGATCCATCAAAATAGAGGGTCCAAATTTGCGAACGATGTTTTCTCCTTTCTCTCCCCTCACCTGTGTTCTATTCTGTAACCTCTTCCTTCAAAATTCCTAGTGTGGGGATTTGATAGAAGAGAATATCTCCTATTGGTGTCAGGGATTCTTCTCGAAAGATCATTTCGAAGTTTTGAGTAAGTGGAACATTGGACAGGAGAGGAGCAAAGTTGTCGAAGTCAGAATCACAAGAATAGTTTCCCAATATGGTGAAGTTGGTAGAGGTTGGTTCGCTTAGGGTTTCCATATCAGTGACCATATGTTGCATATATCTTTCCTTATTGATTATGATCATTTTCTTGTATCCCTTTAGTGGTAACCAAAGGTGGGCCCAGTCGGTACTGAAATATCCATTGAGATTTTCAGACCAATCTTGGCTCAGCAATAGTCTATATGCCTTAGGGATGTCCACCACAATGATGTCAATGACCTGCACGAAATTAGGATGTGTCGCTATCCTGATCATCACATCTTTGAGCTCTCCCATGACCTTGACTTGGATTCTGTCTAGTTGCATGACATGTTTATCACTTTTGAGAGGAACAAAACCTAATTTATTACATACGACCATGGGCATGACATTAGAGAATGCCCCCGAATCGACCAGGCAATTGTGAAGATTCATGTTGAAGACTTCAAATGTCAAAAGGAAGGGCAGCACAAAAGGCCTTTCTTTCCTACCTTCCGAGCAGGCGTTCACGATTGGCTTGTTTGTTAAATCTGTCACGGGGAGAGTCTTGTCTTGACCATTGATGTTGGTCAGGTATCCTACCGAATTCACAGCTTGCAATAGGAAGTCCTTCTATTGAGGAATTCTACAAACGTCCACAATTGATATATTAGCTTTCAGCTTCTTCAAATCTTCAACTATATTATACTCTAGTTTAGGGGAATCTTGGGTGTGGATTCTTATAGGCATTTTACTGGGGGTGAAAGGCATCTTTAGGCGGTCAGGAGTTAACTTAATTTGCAAGGCCCCGGGGGCATCAACATCTTTTGAGTCAAGTTGTCCCTTGCTACGTGTTTGTACTGCCGATACCTCTGCAGGTTGTTCTTGTGACTCAAATAGGTCACCTGAAGAAACGATCATGTCGGGATCCCATATCAGCATGGTTGTGTCTCATGGTGGGTCATCTTCTTCCTGGTCTACACTATTCATGGTCATACTACTTGACTATTCGGTCAAGGAAACTTCGTCCAGAAAATGATTGGCCATTAAATTCATGGCATGGACCCATTAAGGGCACTCTCTCTCCGAATGGTTTTCTTAGTGATAAGAACAGAAAGAATCAGATGTGACATTCCCTAGGTCAATGTTTAAGTTGGCTGGGGGAAGTTCAATTGCTTTTAAATGCCGATTCCTTTTAAAGAAAGGCTTATAGGGTATTTGGCCTTGGTTTCCTTCCCCTGTGTTCCTTTTCATGTCTATAATCTCATTCGATAGTTTCTTGACCATGTACTGCAAATCTTCTATATCTCCATTACCTTTGTCGGGAGTTTGTTCAGCTGACTTCCCCGATGGTCTTGTCAGAAGGAATCCTCTTCTAGGGGGAGGTTGGCTTTCTTTCCTCACCAGAGAAGCCTAGCCTTCTTTACATATTTTCATATGGAATTCTATCGTCTTGGCTTCTTCAAAATTTTCCACAAGGGTTTGTTTGGCAGCTCAACATGTAAATAGAAGCTGGGAGCATGTTGGCATAAACCTCAATTTGCAATTCTTGAGTTGGTTTCATCGCGGGCTGGAATTTGTTTAGGATGGTCATGAATCTTTGATTGAAATATTTGAAACTTTCTTTTGGGGTCATGGTGGCTGCGAAAAGCTTAGCCATCAAGGCTCCCGTAGTAGTTTCTTCCACAAATTTGTCTAAAAACTCCTTTTGGAATTTAGTCCAGCTAGTTATGGATCCTACCGGAAAATTAAAATACCACATGGAAGCTTAATTTTCAAACGTGTATGGGAAAAATATGCATACTACGTCTTCATGTTGAATGTTCATAAGTCTGATCACGAGTATGAATTTCTTGATGTGATCTTCGGGAAAACCTAAAGTTTCAGGATCATATTTGGGCAACATCTTTTCTGGGTGCTGGGGAAGATTATGTACTCGTCCTGGGACAGTGACAGCATCTTCGGCCAACCAAGGTTGGTTGTCTTGAAGTGGAACTTCTCTTTCTTCCCCATGACCATTGTTCCCTTCCATATCTTTGGAGTTAGAGTCAAACTCTTCTTCTTCCGAAAAGTCGTTATGTTCGGAGATGTCGCCGGATGGTGTCTCAGGTATTATATCAAGAGGCTCTTGAATTTTGGTAATCGCAAAATCTATTAAGTCTTCGACAAATTGTACGAAAACTTCGTCAGGAGTGATAACTACTAATCTACTTTGTTCTTTTCTTTGGGGAAGGATGGGGGTGAAGGGAAATGTGTCGATTTTCCGGGTGTAGGCTTTGGTAATTCTTATGAATTAATTCACTTCCTTGTGAGGGAGGGTGTAAGGTATTTCAGGGTGAAGAGGTCCTTCCTAGGAATTGGGTGAGTTATCTTCTTCGAGAGTACTCGGTAATCATGGATTGTCTATCGTATGACTAGCCATGCATGTGGGCCATTACGAATCTATAGGCTATTTGAAATATCATGTAACTTGTATACTCAGCCATTATTGTGGCCCTCCTTATAGCACCAGTTCTGTTGATGGGGCCTAAATCCCCTGATTCAACAACAAGAACCAAACCTGCCACCGAGGCCCAATTAGACTCTGCAGCGTTTGGAGTGAAATGGTTCTCCAGATCTTGCGATCTAGCCAAATTATTGATGGGCTTTTTGTTTTCCAGTGAAGGTTCTTCCTTCCATTAGGACAGTTCCTTTTTTGTATTTCTCTTGGGTGGGGCTGATAGGAGAGAGGAAAGCCAGTATAAACCAACTTGACAAATAACAGGATAAAGGTTTTAACTAGCAGGAAGAGGTCAAGCTTGGGATAACCCGCTGCTCAAACATGCAGACAATGATTTTATGCCACAGGGCCTAGTACTAATACATTAACCAAATGAGCATCCAATTACTGTCTAAGAAAGAAAGAAGAACTAATTTAACAGAAGAAAACACATAAGTAATCAAGATCATGGTAAGAAAAATAATTCATCTACCATAACATTCATCACATAACAACACAACGATTTATTCTTATCATTAAAGAAAAGAACATCAAGACATTGCACCAGATAACTTGACAATAGAATTAATTGATCATTTACTCATTTACTCATTTACTCATTTCCTCATTTACTCATTTATTGCATCATTCATGGAACAAGAAAGGAAGTAATTCTTCTCCAACTCCAATCACATACATCTGATTAAAATATCTTGTCTTTGGCCCAGAAGGACTTCTCAATTGACAACAGTTTAAAAATAATTATCAACAGCCAAAAAAAGGGAGTTCTTACAACAACCATCGACCCTTTACTCATCGGTCGATGTCTCTATTTATAATCTAAAATTAAACTGTAATTAATGGCTAAATATAATTTAGGCCAAACAACAATTGCCACGTGGAGTGGTCATCCAATAGTTTCTTTTAATGGTCCACCTGAGACGCATCTTGAAGAGGATGGCTTCTTTCATATTCAGACCAGCTGATAAATAGATTTTCACAGGTTTGAGCCCATGGAAACTTGTGTTGTTCCATAGGGGAAGAATATGCTCCTCTAATGTTTATTGCATGTGCCCGGAATTTACCAAATTGGAGTTCAATAATTGTAGCATGGCTCGAGCTTGGATCGGATGACCTGCAAATTGTTGCACTTGTCTCGTTGTTGCGTTGACAATTTTTCTCATTCATCGGTCTATAGCAAGTTTCGTTTGGTGTGTATCTCGAGCATGCCTCTTGGGTCGTGAAACTGATCGGGAGCGCTGCTCTAGGAGAAACCAGAATCCTTCATTTCACTGGTGATCCAGCTACGATGCTCCTTTTGATAATTTAGGTAAGGCCATCGGGTAAGCTTCGTTCGGCTAATCGGGGAATATTCTTTCCTATAATCAAGACAAAAAATGTTTAATGATCTGAGCAACTTGTGATAAGACATAAATAAATATGATAAGACTAATACGTACCTACGTAGAATGCTAATCTCATTCATTTAATACTTACTTGATATTCATCACTCCTTGGAATGACCTTTGATGACCTAGCCGAAGTTGTCGCTCCTTTTTATTAAGATGAATCATGTTAGCGTGTCATGAAGTGGCAAATCAAGTACAGGATTTGTGAGCGACTTAAATCATCATAGTGATTTTCATGGATGATTTTAGGGGATAAATTTCACTCATGAGCTAATTTTCCATGGTTTTTCCAAAAACGAGTTTCGCTATTTTAAAAATGATTCGCCCAAATTATATAGGATAAAATTATTTTACCTTAACAATCGCCAAAATTTTATAAAAACTATATAAAATCCTTATAAATTTGAATATTTTTACAAAAATATCGCCAAACATTTATAGTTGGAATATGAAGGATTAGTAAGATTTGCCAAGGTTTCTACATGTAAAAAAAAAAATCCATCCTTAAAATCATCCCTAGTGATTTTTTTACCTTTGGTGCTGAAAAGAGACATCGAAGGGGAGCGTGTGCACGCATACTACCCAGAAGGTCAGATTCCATAAAAGGAAAGTAGTTAAATGTCTCTAGAATCCATATTACCAAGCATGTAAAACACCATTCGTTAAATAGCAAGGGGGCTGGAAAAAGATCAGAAGGAATGTACCAGACATTCTCTGTAACTTCGATCGACGACGATTACATGCTCTGGATTGCACCTGTAAAATAGTTGTGGTGCGTCGAGTCCTTAAACACTATGTCACAACACGCGAGTGCGGTACAGACATGTTATGATTCGCTCCTTCATATTTTCTATAAATTCCGGGATTTGGGTGGGAAACCCTATGCTTACGCCGAGCTTATATTCTCTGGAATTCCGGTCTGGAAAATTTATCTTGGTGAAGTTTTGCGTGGGCGTCCTCTGCCACCTGTGGATGAGCAGGCTGGTACACTACTGCGAAATGGGATCTCCTCTGGACATGGGACGATGTCCATCGGGTAGTTGTAGTGCTAGGTGTGAACCCCAGCGTGCCTGGGATTCCTTTGGGTCAGCTTCTCATATTTTTGAAAGCCCAATAGGAGGTGGAGGTTTTGGCTCAGAAATGGTGTCGGTGTCCTCAATGGAGATTGAAACTAAAAAGGGTGTGTCTGAGGAAGGTACACTTGTAAACACGCCTTCTCAAGAGCCAAAACTGCAGATAAAAGGGAGGCCTAGAAAGGATACAGCCAGAAGGGAGGACACCCACCTTTTGATTGAGATGAGTGCATGTCCAAATATCGAGGAGTTTCTGGAACTTCCTCGCTTTTCGGAGCTAGTTGGGATTAACGATAGAGGAGACGGGAGTCGAAAGGGAACGGGAAGAGAACCGGGTCCTTACATTGAGGGTTTCATTTGATAGTTAGAGCAGGATAAACTTGCGATAGTTGAGATATACCAAGAAAACAGAGAGCTATGGCATCAGTTGGCAGAAAAAGACAAGGGGAAAACATCGTCATAGGGTCGCGCAGGGAGCATGGTTTGGCTTCAGAGGTGACTACAGGAATCCCAGGATACAATTGTGTAACTACGCGAGGCGCAACATGCGGTGGAAGAGAGGGACAAAGTTCCAGGCACCAGCAATGACTTGGGGAAAATTTTGTATGTGAGAAAGATATGATGGGTGATTCTATGCCTTACATCCTCTTGGGTGTCTCTCTGGACAAAATTTCCCCCTTTTTTCTTTTGTTGTAAAGGTATTCTTGGTTTTGCGGTTACCAGGCCAGTTGGTCGCGGTGTGGCTTAGTTGTATGTAATCTGAACTCGGCGGGAACCTTTAATATTAAATATCGGAAGTATTTTGAATGTATTAAGCTTTCTTATGGGCAGTTAATCCATGTTCCTTATCACAAATTATTAGTTCGCGCACATTATTAAATCTCGCAATCGTTATTGTTGTACCAAGGTTTTGTTAATAAGTTTCTTCTTGTGAGATGTCTGATTTTAATTGATGCTCACGCGGTGTTATAAACCCTCTCCCATAAAACTAATTAATTATATTAAAAAAAAAATCCGATGGTAGGTAAGCATCTTACTCGGGACTTCTCTCATGTCAACGTATCGGGGTTCAAAGGACGGTGGTGACACTCTTACCTTTGTGCGACACTTACTATAACATGTTTCTACCCAAAACTAAATGAATCGATCTTCGAAAAAAACCCTTCCCAAGGTTTGTTCATAGGAAAGAAAAATTTCATCAGCCAACGCCGATGAGGGTCGGTATTCGACTACTTTGACTCACCAAACGGTCTTCACCACCATCATCTTCCGCCGATGCCGAAATTCTCCTGTGAGTAGGGAAAACATCTGGGTCATCGATTCTTCGAGTATTTGTCAAGTATTTTATAGTTAAGATGACTCCTTACTATATATTCAAGTGAAATTTTAATCAATTAAAATGTGAAACATATAAGAGAAGCGAAGGATCAGTTTCAAGTCGAGGCGAAAACAGTCAAAAGTAAACTACAGGGTGGTACCCAAAAGGAAATAGTCGCAGAACTTTTAGGGTATGTTGAGCACTCAATAGGAAGCTCACTTTATCCCAATCAAATCTACTTTTAAAGCTATAAATGTTGTTGATGTTTTCATGAAAGACATTTTTAGGTTGCATGGTATACCAAAGACTATTATGATGCCAGATAGGGATGTGAAATTCACCTTGAATTTCTGGAAAGCATTGTTTGTAGGCTTAGGAACAGATTGTTTGTAGGCTTAGGAACACAACTATAATTCAACATGACCTACCATCCTCAAATATATGGTCAAACCAAAAGGGTGAACAAAGTTTTGGAAGACTTGTTAAATATGCATGTCATGTTGGATCATTTTGTCATTGATGCCAATGGTTTGATTGATTGATGTCAAGTGATTGATTGATGCCAAAGGATTGATTGATTGATGATTGATGTAATGTAATATGTATTTTCCTTGATGATAATGCATAGGTGAATATGGATCAATGAGTTTTCATTGATATGATGAAGATGGATCAATGATTTGTAATTGATACATGACGAAGATGGATCGATGTGATTTCATTGGTATATGATGCATTGTTGTAAAAATGTATAGATGGCTCATTATTGTCTTATCATGATTGATAAGGTGCACAAATGGATGAACTCCAAAGTGGTCCCCTTATAGTGAAATCCCTCACGGGAAGACGCTTTGCAAATAGAGTTATCCTAGAAGAATGGTTGGAGGACCCATGCTCTCATTATTTTCTTATCATGATTGATAAGGTGCACAAATGGATGAGCTCCAAAGTGGTCCCCTTATGGTGAAATACCTCATGGGAAGACGCTTTGTAGATTGAGTTATCCTAGAAGAATGGTTGGCGGACCCATGTTTGTATGTGGAATAATGAGATGAAGATCAACGAAATTTTTGGTGAAACTATCCTAGATGGATAGTGCTTGTCATGCCATTTTCGGTGGTATGTGGAATGTCACATAACTCCTCATAGCTTGAGAGTTATGGCCTTACGAAGATGAAGGGCCCCCACATGAAGGCTTGAAGACCCCAAGGTCATAGAAGTCAAAGTGACCTAAAAGAAAAAATCATTATTTAAATGATAAAGTAAAGTGAAAAAGTCAAGGTGGATTATTTAAATAATAAAGAGAAGTGACCAAATCAAGAAATGATAAAGAAAGGTGACAAAATCAAGAAGGAATATTTAAATGATAAAGTATTGGAGAAATTTCTATTTATGGAAAGTGGTTAACACTAAAATAAGGAAAATAGGTTAAGTGACCTAGAAATAGATTAAGTAACCTAGAAATGGATTAAGTGACCTAGAAATAGGTTAAGTGACCTAGAAATGGGTCAAGTGACCTAGAAGATAGAGTATAAATAAGAGGAAAGGATCTTTCATTTCAGATCACACTTGAGAATATTGAATATATATAGTTGACTGAGGTAACCAAAGGATATCTAAGCCGAATTTCATATGGAAGGTGAAGAAAATAGGGCTGGAATTCAAGGGAGGATAAATTTTTTTCATGATGCTTTCTAAGGTATGTTATTTACAGGTCATCTTACCATTTTCGCAATAACTTTTTTTTTTATAATGATTCAAACTGTGAAACTGATATTCCATTGAGGAAACATATCCAAGTATCTATGGTAAACAATTCACATTGTAGGTCGTTTTATTTTTGGAGATACACTCCATGGAAAATAGGGTTTGTAGCTAGTCCTGAAACTAGTCTAAAACAAGTGTTTTGGGTAAAAACGTCATAAGGTATTCATAACATATCCAAATTTAGTGCGACCAATTGTTTTGGATATATTACAATCTTTAGTATGTTGTGTAACAGTTTTATATTGATTCAAAAAACATTATGTGCAAGGCACGCTCTACAGTGTCTCTCTCTAGAATAAGCCAGAATTCAGCAAGGTATGTCATTTTTGCTATAAATCCTTTTCTGTGAGGTTACAAGTAGTGAAACTTATATGAATTGCATAAAACACACTGAATAACATTGCGTATCAGTTTCATATCTTTATTCATTACAGGTACAAAGTTATGATTATTTCAAGTTAGGGTTGTTGGATAATCCAAAACTAGTCATGGTTGAGACAAGCAATTGATGAGTTGGCACATACATGAGGTGTATAGTTAATGATGTTGGTACATATTGATGAGTCATTGTTGATGAGTAGTTGACACATGATTTGTATATACTTTGTACATGGTTGTATGCACTTGTTTATGGTACAGGTTGATTACAAGTTGTTTGGCACAGGTTGGTGCATGGTTGATGCACCAACCTATGCCAAACAATGGTACAGGTTGATTACAACTTGTTTATTGTATAGATTGATATATGTTGAGGATTTTTGCCTCATCTCAGTTGGTGCTGAGGGTGTAAGCTGAGTCTTGCATTATAGAGTTGGTTCTCTTGTAGAGTTGTACTCTATTCAGTTGTTGCTGAAAAACCCCAAGGATTGTCGTCTATAATAAAAATAAAATTGTACATACATATTTTGTTCTTTGTGTTCCTTGTGGTGATGACTTGTTGATGATACATTGATGATATATGTTGTTGATATGTGTTGATATTTAACTAGTTATAAATAAAATAAATGAGTAATTAGTTAATGGTGATTATTAACTAAGGAGTTTTGGAAAAAAGATCCATACACTGTTCACCCACCCCCCGCCCCTCTCAGTGTAGTCGGTGTTTCCAACAATTGGTATCAGAGAAAGCCTTCACTACAAGCCTTAACAATCTTGAAGGAGATCCATAGACACACAAATGGATGATGAAGTTCCAATCCTTTATGAGGAAAACTATTCTACTTGGAGAATAGAGATGAGATTACATTTGAAGACAATGGGAGAAGCAATTTGGAGGTAGCCATTGGTGGATCAATTTCGTTGAAGAAAAATCCAAAGTTTGCAGCTCAAAAGGAAGGAAAGAAGAATGATGCATTGGCTCTCAAGACCATTCTTAGTGGATTCTCAAGCCCTATAAAAGAAAGCATGGAACAATGCACTTCCACCAAGGATCTATGGCTAAAGCTAGAGGAGACATATCAAAGTAGGAAGGAGAAGAAATAAATTGAAGACAAATCCATCAAGACACATGAAGGTAAAGAATCTCCAAAAACTCTTCGTTGTATTATTTCTAAAAGTGATGATGTTGGAAAAAACGAAGATCTTGAAGACATTTCAAATGAAGGCAAAGAATCATGTGATGATGTTGACAAAAGGGATGAAGGTAAAAAATCTACAAAACCCTTGATTGCAATAATTCAAAATGTGATGATGTTGAATTTTTCTCTACAACTGAAGAAGAAAATCTAGAAATAGTTTGGATAAAATCAATTGATTGTTATCCCATGGAAGAATTAGAGGAAAAACTATTGGAGCTTAAAGAGAAAGTTGAAAGAGGTCTATATGAATATAGCAATGACCACTATTATATAGACTATAGCTATATTTCAGATAACACTAAAATTTTTCTCAAGAACAGTTAAAGGCACATCTCAAAGTTAAAAGAAATTCTTAAAGAACTAGAAGAAAGTAGTAAGACTCAATTATAAGAAAAGGAAGAAGATATCACAAAACTAAAGAATGAAAAATAAGGTATGAAGGTAGATGATGAGATTAGAAAATGTTTTGAAACTATTGTCCATCTCAAGACCCAAATTGAAGAAGCCAAAAGGGTAGAGGAACTATTGATAAATCAGATAAATGAAAAGGAAGAGTCATGTTGTAAGTTAGAAGCTAAAATTTTTGATCTTAGAAATAAAGTGGAGAAGTCAAATAAATTATTGAATATCTCACTAATCTTGGATGAGATCTTGGAAATTCAAAGATCACAATATGATAGATCAGGTCTTGGATACCAAAAGGAATCTACACATGCTGAAGAAAGCACCTCAAAGATGTTGGAGTTACTTCACACACACCTAGGATTTATTTTTCCTAATGTTTTTCCTTGTTTATTAGTCATAATTAGTCATTATCCAGTCTCCTATATTTTAGGGGAGAATATTCCACCTGAAGAATATTCTCTTTCAATTGACACTTCAGTTTGACTAGTTGAGTTGAGCCTAGATGTTGCATTGGTTTTGTCATCATGCAACATTGGGATCATCACCATGATAATGTGAAATTGCCTTGGTTTCATCACCATATTGGTGCATTACCCTTGATTCCTTGATATACTCCTCACTACATTATGTTTCAGTCAATTAACTGAAGACTGATTGACTAGTTAACTCAACTAGGTGGCAGTTCACTCCCGTAACTGCCTGAGAGACTAGACTAGGTGGAAATTCACTCTCGTAACTATTGATATATGTCCATATCACTCTATACCACCACTATGTAGCATTAGTTACTCATGTATCCTATATCTATTGTAAATTATTCATTCTTTGAGTGTGGAAAATTGTTAATGAGAATTCTTCCATTCTTTCTCTCCTTCTTCTTTCTCCAATTCTCTCTGCAAATGTGTGCATTATTGTTTATCTAGATATATTATGTGCAGGTTCAACACATTTACATGGTATCAAAGCCGACGGACTACTAAGCAAAAGCTACACCAAATTTTTTTGCAGGTACAAAAGATTGAAGACAACAAAAAGATGGATTATTTGCTAGAAATACTTTTCATGCCTCATATCTATCTGGAATGGAAGCCAAAAATTCTTCTTATGCTAAGATGCAAAGGCTTGTACCAAATAACTATGGCAATGGAAGTAGAGATTGATTCTATCAATGAGAAAAATGACTTTCTCAATAGACAAGATATGGCCATAGGATGTATCCTCTATTTTATTTCTCCCGAAATTATCCATCAAGTATATGATGACTCACAAGAATTCACTCCAAATGATTTATGGAGCAGATTGGAGGTTTTATTTGGGAATAAGGAAGAATGCATGCAAAATTTTGACAAGATAGAGAATGTAAAAAAAACACTGGAAGATAAATCATCTCAGTTTGAAGAGCCTTCTACACAAGTATCTACAAAAATTTGTATTCCATTAATTGAAGATGATGCTCCATTTTAGATTTTTTTTCTAAAATTCATGTGGAAGATATATGGAATGCATCTTAGGAGTCATATGCAGATACTTTTCCATGTGCAATGCATGGATCTCAGGAGACAAAAAGAGAGCCGTGCACATCGGACTCCATTCTGATATTTTCTGAGACAAATTTGCAAAAACAAATTGGATATTTGAATTCTTCTCGAGAAAATATCCAATTTCAAAAAAAAATCATCCGAAACAGAGTCCGGAAAGTGAAGTTATGATCGTTTCAAAATCAACAAAATTTC
The DNA here is from genome assembly GCA_009831015.1 of Picea engelmannii. Classification (NCBI taxonomy): domain Eukaryota; kingdom Viridiplantae; phylum Streptophyta; class Pinopsida; order Pinales; family Pinaceae; genus Picea; species Picea engelmannii. The sequence continues at coordinate 382,116 of ML783983.1, forward strand.
AGCGTTTTTTTCAGAAACAACCGCACGGTTTTCAAAATTTCATCCGAACTTTATTTGGATGTTTTTCATTACAAGAAGATAAAGTGGATATGTGTGGACATATCAATGGTGAATATACTTCATCATATCCATGTAGACATCTACATCTTCAACAAAATCTTCAACGGGCACAAACTTGCACAGTTGCGAGGTCTTCTTGGAGTGAAGGAGAGGGTTTCTTAGCCACTGTTTTTTGTTCCTTCTCATTTTTTTTTTATTATGCATTTTAATTTGAGGGGGGAAGTTCCCATGATTTTTTCCCTCTTTCCTTGTTTATTTCAGTGTATATTTTGTGTTTGGGTACCTAACATGGCCTCGTTGTCGGGACCCATTCTTTATTTTCACCATAGTGATGTTCAGGGAGGGTGTTGGAGTTACTTCACACACACCTAGGATTTATTTTTCCTAAGGTTTTTCCTTGTTTATTAGTCATAATTAGTCATTATCTAGTCTCCTATATTTTAGGGGAGAATATTCCACCTGAAGAATATTCTCTTTCAATTGACACTTCAGTTTGACTAGTTGAGTTGAGTCTAGATGCTGCATTGGTTTTGTCACCATGAAAAATTGGGATCATCACCATGCTAATGCGCACTTGCCTTGGTTTCATCACAATATTTTCAAATTACCCTTTATTCCTTGATCTACTCCTCACTACATTATGTTTCGATCAGTTAACTGAAGACTGGTTGACTAGTTAACTCAACTAGGTGGCAATTCACTTCTGTAACTGCCTGAGAGACTAGACTAGGTGGAAGTTCACTCTCGTAACTGTTGGTGTGTGTCCATATCACTCTAGAACACCACTATGTAGCATGAGTTACTCATGTATCATATATCTATTGTAAATTATTCACTCTTTGAGTGTGGAAAACTGTTAATGAGAATTCTTCCATTCTTTCTCTTCTTCTTCTTTCTCCAATTCTCTCTGCAAATGTGTGTATTATTGTTTAGCTAGATATATTAAGTGCAAGTTCAACACATTTACAAAAGAAGCATGAAGTGATTCCATCAAATAAATAATACAATGTTACAAAACAACCATGTACACAAGGCAAAGAAAATTTCAAAAGAAGAAAGCAAGGAAGACATCAAGAAGCTATCTTTGGGACACCAAAGCAAAGGTATGAAAGTATTTTTCATGGGAATTGTTATTCATGTAATGAATATGGTCACAAATATTTTGAATGTATATATTATGAAAGAATATATAATGTAATATTTCATAACACCATAAGGTGTTGGAGGTGTGATAAAGTAGGACATATTGATGTTCACTGTAATTCCATAAGATGCTACAGCTGTAGTGGATTTGGCCACAAATCCCAGGAGTGTTGGAACACAAGAAGAAATTCCATGATGAGGACTTCACATATCATGGCTAAAATAAAGAATGAAGTAAGGAAGGGAGACATATTTGAAAACATGGATGCTCAGAGCTCAAGTTCTAATGAGCAGGGACATCTACGGAAGTGGGTAAAGAAGTCAAAGAAGCCAAAATAGAATGAAAGACTAAAGGGAAGCTCAAAAGTGTCATCTACTGAGGCATACGTGGGTGACAGTGGTATCATTTGCGTACATATGTAGGTGGACCTCGTATACGTCGCATACATATGTGAGTTGTCTGTGTAGCAGGTCGCGTATATGTGGTGAAGCCTAAGAAAAGGGCCTATACATAGGGATTGGAGTTTGATGTGATGGTATAACTCTGTGATGCAGGGTATGACATGGTTTATTGCAGGTTCTGACACTGTTTGTTGCATGTTTTCATGATTCTATATTGGATTATGTAAGGTGATGATGTAAAATAAAATATTGGGTGCATGGCACTAATCCATGAGTATGGATTGATGCATTTTCTGTTGAAGAACAACATTGGTTATAACAGTGAAGTTATGGCACCTTGGTTATGTGATATATCTTGATGATTGGAAGCTTACTTGTTGGAGAGATTGATGCATGAATTTGGCATATGGATGAGCTACACATTGGGACATGTGGTTGGTGAGTTGATGAGGTGATCATGTTGTACATAATTGATGATCTATATTCGATGCATGATTGGTACATTTCTAGTACATTGGTAGAGGCACCTACTAGCAGGTTGATTGGCACATATTTTATGGAGGATTTGGAATAAATATATGGGATTAACCATTTTGTGGTATTGGTGCATGGTATTTTACATGTTTGGTACACTCATAGATGGCATATGCTTGATGATACTACACCATTGGTACTACTTGATTAGCACAACAATTGGCATTTGTTTGAGATACATGATTGTGGCACTTGGGTCATGATGGAGACATATCATGAGTGATATGATACATTGTTTAGCATGTTGGTAGAAGCACATGGTTGGCATATTGGTGGATGAACATGGTTGGCATATTGGTAGATGCACATGTTGGCATGTTGATAGAGGCATATGATTGATACATTCCATGGATGATATCTTTTGGCACATTGCATGATGTTGATGTACATGGTTGATATACATAGGTGGTGTGCATGATGAGCACACATTTTTGTACATGGAGTACTTGGTTGATATTTTTCTCATGATCCTTTATTTCATTGTTGCCATATCTTTTTCTTCATGATTCTTTGTATGGCATGAGTTTGATGCATGAACAGGTCCAAGGATCGTTATATGGTAGAAAAATGTTCATATTGCAGAAAATATAGGGGAGACATACCCATAGGGGGAGTCATTCCTCTTCCCATGATTCTAGGAGGAGATATTTATCAGATGCATACCTAGAAAAGAGGCCTATATTTGAATAAAGAGCACATAAGCATAATTCTAGGGGGAGCAATGGTCACAGGGGGAGTATGTTCGATGTATCTTCAACATTACATTAGAGTGATATCCCTTGTTCAAAGGGGGAGATATTATTCAGAGGAAGATCAAAGGCATTCAGAAAGGGGGAGCAGCCCCAAGGAGAGTTCAAGTAGGGGGAGAAGCCCCAAGAGGAGAATGGCCCTTTTCCATTGATGTCAAAGGGGGAGAGATAATCACATTGATGTGATTGATGTTTATTGATGAGGAGAGATAGTCACATTGACTATTGATGTAGAGCATGCCTTATCTACATGTTGACATCAATAATTGGTAATTGGTGTTGACATCAATGTTGGTATTGCCATCAATGCCAAAGGGGGAGATTGTTGGATCATGTTGTCATTGATGCTAATGGTTTGATTGATTGATGTCAAGTGATTGATTTATTCCAAACGATTGATTGATTGATGATTGATGTAATGTAATATGTATTGTCCTTGATGAGAATG
>ML783983.1:399427-442875 GCA_009831015.1 Picea engelmannii
TAATTTATAGTGAATGAAATTATGAGTACTACCAGAATCAATTAGGACTATTACCTTTTTCTTTTTGATGTATCCTTTGATCTTGAGGGTTTGAGGAGTGCTAATTCCAGCCAATGCATTACACGATATCATGGGATTCAACTCTTCAGACGAAATTGCTTCTATGTTTTTATCTTGAGATGGTTCTTGTTCTTTTTCTTCTTCCTCTTCACAATCTATGTAGAATAATTTATTCTCACCACACTTATGTCCCTTACTATACTTGTTGTCACAATTAAAGTATAAACCTTTTTCTTTTATTTCCTCCAATTGTTGAGCTGTCAACCTTGTAGGTTAAGGTGTTTTAGAAGAAGGAGCATTATTCTCTCTATAGATGTTAGGATTGGTCCTTCTAGTAGCCATAGCCATATTTTTACTTTCAACATTTCTTTCCACCTTAAATTCATTCCACAATGATTTGGGTTACCAAAGACGAACCTCATGTTGAATGTTATCATTTAAAGTTCCTATGAATACATCAATCAAGTGCTCATCTGGAATATCTGTTACCTTTATATTCAATCTTTGGAAGTTCTCAATGTGCTCGGTAACTGAACCCTTTTGCTTGAGATTTATCAATTGGCTAAAGAAGTTCTTGCTCCTTGTATCCTCATAGTGTGCTATCATTTCTTCCATGAAAATTTTCCAAGTGACGAGTGATTTGTGAGAACAAAGCCATCGATACCATACAAATTGATTGGGTTCTTAATATAAAGAAGCAATTCGTACCTTTTGTGTATGTGGCACATTATGTAGATCAAATAATTGCTCCATCTGAAGTATCCATGTGATTGGTTCCTTGCCATCAAACTCCCTCATATAGATCTTAGGAACGTGGTTGGTCTTCAACCCAAAGTTGGAGTTTCTCCATTCTTGATTCAACTTCCTTGTGTCCTCATCATGAATTTCATGGGATGCATTTTCACATTCAGGTGTCCTCTCTATTAGGAATTTTTTCAATCCTTCCATGATCTCCCCTTTTAAACCATCCATCTTAGTATCCAACTTAGCTTCCATTGAATCCATCATCTCTTATAGTTTATCTTTGGTTACTGTCTTCCTTTGTAAATCATTTATGTCCCTACGCATTTCTTCACCTTCATCAAGAGTCCAAGTAGGATTGTTTGGAGGCTTATTTGGTGTAGAAGTTCCCTTTTTTGGTGGCATGTTGGCCAAGTATCACTTTAAACCTTGATTTTGAAGTGGTTCTGCTAGACAATATTCCTTTTATTGTATCTCCAAAATTTCGACCCTTCTGAGTATGAACTTTTGGTTTTTGTATGTCTCTGATATTTCTTCCCTTCAATGCCATAGGTCTGATAAAAATTGGATGTTGCAGGTGGAGTTTATGGTAACTTCCCCGCAACTTGTTGATTTGTTTCCTTTCCAGGATATATCACTTGTATAGCGTGCCCCGCACAAAATAATTGATATTAAATTTTGACACTCATACCAGAACTACTACTATTTGTTCACTATCCAATGCAACTAGTCTCACTCAATTTGGATACTCTAGGAAGAATTTATGATTCTTTACCTGGAACACCTGCTTGAGACTAGTCAATAGGACTAGTCAGATACCCTATCTTCCACAGGGAATATATACAAATTTAAGATGACCCAGAAGCTTAAATTGCTACCACAGATAAATTACTAATGTTTGAGAATATCCTCCAAATTTCAGGCTTTGAAACGATACAGAAAAAAGTTTATAGCGAAAATTCCGCAATGACTCAATTCAGGATGATTCCAGAACCCTATCTTACAAAGGTTGTATCTTTGAAGGTATAAGACCTCAAGAGCTGAAATTTTAACCCAACGTACCTTGATCAGTATACTAAACATCTTCCAATCCATTCCTTCTGGATCTTTGTAGAAAAAAAAGTTATAGTGAAAATTCCACGATGTCTCAGATGTAGCAGCGAAACCCCAAGACCTTGAGCTCTGATACCATATGTTAAGAACCAAATATCACTATAGCATAGAAAAACCTTAGAATAAGTACTCAATGCCTTGAAAAAGATATAATTTTAGATAATAACCCTCTTCAAGGGGGCAACCTCCTTTTACCCCACATAAATGTTCAAGTACAAGATGATTCAAAATGAAAATGTCTCCTTGGTATATATAGGAGACTAGGAGGTGTAATTAAAACTAATGGAATAGCACCAACATAAATAAAATAACATTACTAATGTAATATGCCCCAATTAAGGGGTAATGAACCAATATTAGGGCTTAAAAAATGGACTGAATACTAGGGCAGATTTGAACATCTTACCTTTAGATTCCTATGACTGTCTAATTGGGATGGATTGGTTGGAATAACATCATGCTCTCTTAGACTACCATAACAAAGCATTTAATTTCTTGGATGAGGAAGGTAAACTAAGGAAAGTGTAGGGAATTCCTAGGGCAGTAACCATCAGAGAGATTTCAGCATTGCAGCTGAAGAAATGTTACAGAAAAGGGTGTCAAATATTTGCAGCTCATATGGAGAAGACACCTAAAGATAAGGTGCCAAATTTGGAATATTATGCAGTCCTGGAAGATTTTGAAGATGTGTTCAAGGAGGTACCAGGACTACCCCTAAGGAGGGAGATTAAATTCTCTATAAATCTAATGCCTGGAGCAACCCCAGTGTCAAAGACTCCTTACAGAATGAGTACACCAGAGCTGAAGGAGTTGCAAATGCAACTTGAAGAGCTTATAAAGAAGGGGTATATACACCCAAGTGTGTCACCTTGGGGTGCCCCAATATTGTTTGTGAAGAAGAAAGATGGAACATTAAGATTATGCATTGATTTTAGACAGTTGAATAAAGTGACTGTGAAGAACAAGTATCCTCTTCCAAGGATTGATGATCTCTTTGATCAATTGAAGGATGAAAAGATATTTTCAAAGATAGATCTCATGACAGGATACCATCAGGTAAGGATTAAAGAAGAATATATGAGCAAGACCGCCTTTAGGACAAGGTATGGTCATTATGAGTTCACAGTGGTGCCATTTGGGTTGTCAAATACACCAACTATTTTCATGTGTTTAATGAATGGTGTTTTCCGAGAATATTTAGACAAGTTTGTCATTGTCTTTCTAGATGACATTATCATATACTTCAATTCAGAGGAAGAGCATGAACATAATTTGATGATGGTTTTTCAAGTATTAAGGGAGGATCAATTTTATGCCAAATTGAGAAAGTGCTCATTTTATCAAAAGAAAATTCATTATTTGGGTCATATTATTTCAAAGGATGGGATAGCAGTGGATCCTGAGAAGATAGAAGCCACTAGAGAATGGGTAGTGCCAAAGAATGTGATAGAGGTCAAATCATTCATGGGCCTTGCGGGATACTATAGAAGATTTATCAAAGGATTTTCAAAGCTTGCACACCCAATCACTTCCTTGCAAAGAAAGGGTGTGAAGTTTTAGTGGACATTGGATTGTGAGAAGAGTTTATAACACTTAAAAAAATTATTAACAAGTGCTCCAATACTTAGGATAGAAGACCCAAATGAAGACTTCATTGTATGCACAGATGCATGTAAAGAGGGACTTGGTGGAGTCCTCAGTCAAAATGGGTTTGTTATATTTTATGAATCAAGGAAGTTGGATCATGAAAGAAACTATGCCACTCATGATTTGGAGTTGACATCCATAGTACATGCCTTGAGGAAATGGATACACTACCTCATGAGGAAAAGGTTTGAGATGAGGATAGACCACAATGTTCTGAAATATTTGTTTGATCAACCAACTTTGAATGCTAGGCAAAGCAGATGGTTAGAATTTCTAAGTGAATATAACTTTGATATAAAGAATATCAAGGGGAAAGAGAACAAAGTGGTTGATGCACTCAGAAGAAGAGTGCATGAAATGCATGCTACAACCATTAGCATGTATCAATTAGATTTGAATTTTAGTACAACTTATCATCCAGAAATAGATGGACAAACAGAGAGGGTGAATCAGGTGATTGGGGATATGTTGAGGATGTATGTGATGGATAAACCATCAAAATGGGAAGACTACCTACACTTGGTAGAGTTTGCTTATAACAATGGGTACCAAGCATATCTAAATATGAGCCCATTTGAGGCACTTTATGGAAAAAAGTGCAACACACTGGTAAGTTGGGATAACCCAGTAGATAGAGCAGTGGTTGGGCCAGATTTTCTCAAGGAAATGGAACAACAAATGTTGAAAATAAAACAAAATTTAAAGGCTTCCTAAGACAGGTAGAAAATCTATGCTGATAAAGGAAAGACTCAGAGGGAATTTGAAGTGGGTGACCATGTATTCTTGAAAGTGAAAGCCAACAAAAGTTCTCTGAAGTTGGGAAATTGTTCAAAGTTGGAAGCTCGCTATTATGGGTTGTTTGAAATCCTAGAGAGGATTGGTATAGTAGCTTATATGATTGCATTGGCTACATCTATGTCTGTTCATAATGTATTCCATGTGTCCTTGCTAAATAAATTTATACATGACACTAATCATGTTATTGATTGGAATGTGATTCAGCTGGAGCAAGAAGGCGCTTTTCAAGTGCATCTGGTGCGCATTCTGGAATGGAAAATCAAACAACTCTAGAATCGAGCCATAGGCCTTATAAAGGTCTAATGGACCTAGTACGGTCCTGAGGATGCTACTTGGGAGCATGAGGATGAAATGAAGGTAGAATACTCGCATCTTTTTGAGGATTTTTGAAATTTAGTTGTACATGGGTACATGATTCACTAAGGACAGTGCAAAAATAAGGGGAGGATATTGTAATACCCCTAAGGCCAAACCCAATTGTAAGTGTAAATACAAATGTACTTAAGCTAGTGAGTTGTTTTGATATCATTTTTGTATGCACATTTCATGGCATAGTGCGTGCATGTTCTACACAGTAAAATGAGGAAGTGTGCACATTCTAGGATACCATGCGCATCATCTTAAGTGTGCATGATGTTGAGGCTAGGGAGCCTTTGTGTATATGATATGTTTTATAGGCTGGTGAGCCAGTTATTATAAGCTAGGATGCTTATGTTTTGATTAGGCCAAAGATACTATATGTTAAAGGCCAGTGCACCTGTTTTTGTACATGTCTCATATTTAATATAAAATACATCGATGCACACAAACCGACCACGATAAAAGAGATGGGAGACTAAACTCCACTAGTTAGGGAAAGGGAGGCCATAAGTTAAGGAAAGGGGCTAAGCTAGGAAGCTTGAGCCAAAAAGGAATATTATATTAATATTTCTTAAATCATAAATTATGGATAATTATTTTATCCTAAGTTCCAAAGTTGGGGAGAAGTGGGCCAAAGTAGCTCCCAACATGACAAGTGTTAAGTTGGGAACATGCATACATATTGTGGGGAGTTAGCTCATTTTCACACCCCCCCCTCCCATCATTCTTACCATCATATCTTCCATGATTCCTTCGATCATTCATCCATGATTCCATGACCATTTTTCACTCATGCGGTCAGTTATCCTCAGACATTCATTTCACTGTATCTGAACTTGTATCCATGGCCACAAAGGTTGGTGTAGTTGGGCAGCTGGGAATCTGGACTGAATAAGTGGGTTTTTAGGCCTGTGGGATACTGAAGAAGTGGGTTTTCAGGCCCGTGGGATATTTAAGAGGTGGGTTGCCAGGCCCGTGAGAAATTCTCTGGGTGAGAGAATTGTTGGGAGTTGATTTCTTGAAGGTGCTAAATTGCAGTCTGAGACTTCCCATCCATCTTGTTGTTGAAGCCCTTGAAGGGAAGTGGGGAAGCCGAGGGATTTTTGAGCAGAGAAGGGGCACACTTCCTTTGGTGGGGTAGGCATGTGGGCAATGAGAGACTGTAGGTTGTTAGCTGAGTGAGCATCGTGACAAAGTCTTTCCTGCTTCCATGAGCCATTAGCCTGGTTAGGAACACTTTTCCTGGGTGGAGTCTAGTCCCAGCTTGGGGGTGACTCACTGTTGAGAGTGATGAACAGTGTGGTCTAAGGCTGGGAGGTTCGTGGAAGGTTTGCACACAATTGGTGACATTGTTAACAAGATAAGTGCTAATTGTGTGATAAGTTTACATGTTTCATTGTTATTTACATGTTTATTTTTATGGGTACTTCCTGTATATGTTGCATGTATGCATTCATCTCTTATTTTAGTGTGAATCCATGCATTTACGAAATGTATTTGTCTGTTTATGTTTTACATGTAAAGATTCTGCAAGAGTTCTGTATGTGTATATATTTTAATTGCATGAAGTTCAAAATATGTATGTGGCGTAGCTCAGTTTGGATGTTGAGTATGTGACAGTATGTTCCACACAGAGAATGGTTGTGTTCTTTGGCATAGCGTGGCCTGGCATGGATGGTCGGGGACATTACAAAATGGTTTCAGAGCAAGTAAAGCATCTGAGTAGTGGCATTTCCCGGCCTATGGGTGGTTGGGGATGTTACAATATGGTATCAGAGCATGAAAGAATGTTCTGGAGTGGCATTTCCTGGCTTGTGGGTGGCTGGGGATGTTACAAAAGTGCTCAACTGAAAAAAATCAGACCAAGTCACCCTTCACCACCTTTAGACTTGGCGTGTTGCTTAACAAAACTCGGTCTGATGTGCGCACTATGGAATTCTTCCACGCATCTCCTTAGGCTTTCGCAAAACTTATGGATGAGCATGAAAAACTTTTGTTTGTGTGCGCACGTAAAACCGGACCCAAAACTTTGGGTGCCAATAGGCCCCCACCACAATTACCTGGCTCATTGATCTGGAAAAATCCTTAGACACCACTTATTTCTTTAAGCATATACATGTGGTATCTAACTTAACCAAAATAATTTACTGATCATATTGAGATGGCTTGCAGAATTATGATGATGTGCGCTTTACCCAAAAAATCATAAAATAAAGATTAGATTTTATTAATGATAAGATGACACAACAGAAAATAAAAGAACTCAAATTACATAGAGATTACAAAGTTGTGTTTCATCTTTAAGTTCCATTCAAACCAATAAAAATTTATTTCTCCATCTCAAATACCAAAATCACATGTAAAATGGCTCACATGTGCCAATTTGATGGATGCTCTTAAAATCCCATCACTCAAAAAACGAAAATAACTTCACCATTGAAATCCTTGCAAAATTATGAGAAATTTGACTATAAAGTCGACCAATTTCCAAATTGGCTCAATTTCACCCTCCTCGACACGCAAAACAATGCATTAAATGCTCATTAAAGGAAAATTGAGTGAATACTTTTGAAAATGAATTCAAATAAAAAAAAGACCTCAAATTCATGATCCTTGTGAAAAATCATGAAAAATGAGTATAAAGTTTCCTATGTTCCATCATTCTACCTCATGGCATGCTTTACAAGATAATGCTAAACTAGCTCTTCTCCTCCATGTACTTCCATGCAGTCTGTACGGCCTCGAGATCTATTCCTTGCATCGTATTTCCTTTGGATTCATGACATGTATTAATATCTATGTATGGGGATCTATGCACCTTAGGATCTATTCCCAATATATAGGGATAGGTCTAAAAACCTCCTCCCAAATTAGTTGGAAACTATATGCCAAAAAGAGTGGCATCTCCATTAAATATGGCCTCGTTGGTGTATTGGTTAGAACCATGGATATTAATAGTGGAGGTTGGGGGTTCTATTCCCACGATCCTCTCTTGGAAAATTCACTGGTTTGTTGGTTTGATATATAGTTTTAAAACTATATATAGGATATGGTTTTAAACCATATGGTATGTGAGTTGGTATAAAGTTAAGCCCCCGTACAATATGGTGGAGTGTGTTCGTATGTTAATACATAAACCAAGGGCTTAGGCCCTCATCCCTTTAGACTCCCAAACAAACCTTAATGTTAATTCAAATACAATATATACCATATAGAGGTTAAGACACAAATGAGGGCGTGATGGTAATGGGTCTTGTGTTAAGGCTTAGAAGGTTATGGAGGTCACAGTTTGACCCACATCAACTCTGACGCAGCTGCACTCCTCAGAGCACGCCCGCTCTCACAGGATCTCCTCCAATCAAGGCCCGAAGAACTCAAAGGTCCTTCTAATTCCCTATCGGGAATTTTCCTTACCCATGGCAACTCTTCAACTAATCTCCCTTAATGATCAGGAACCGGACTTCGCGATTTCACAAATTCTATGGTCGCATGTTTTATGCCCCACAATGCCCCGAAGTCCGATGCGAGTCAACGTTGACTTTCTCCCCTACTATCGAAGTTCTCCCTATCGGGAAATCGCTACTCGTGACGTCAACAAATGGAATTTCTGAACTCCGAACCCCAATGTGCCGATACTCCGATGCACACGTGCGAGTTAACTTTTCAATGTTCTCGTCACCTCGTTGGGATTTAGGAATTCACGAGATCACGAATCCTGATGAAAAAGGATTCAAGACTTACCTTTTCCCGATCCCCGATATGGTATGCCACCTGTCCTCCACTAACTCTGATTGTGGCCCACACGACCCTTCCGTCAGGATATCGCGTTTGACGATTCCAAGCGGCAAGTGTTTCCTGTTCTCAGAAACCCCGATTCTCCGATCCCCGACCTCCTGGGATCTCTTGACACGCGTCCCCACTAATGGATGGTTCTGATCTTGTTGGGATATCACGGGTCGCGATATCGCAAGTCTCCTTGCAACAACTTGGAGCTTCGACTTGCGAATCCCCGATATACGATACCACGTGTAGATCCGATGACTCTGTCCTTCCTCCTGAGCTTCAAACCTCTTCCACGCTTACACTGTAACCTCCCTACACCTCCGTGATATCCAACGGCCCACGAAACTTCGTGAAATATCCTCAGAGGATTTCGACCGTCCGTTCTCATATCCTTAGCCCATCAAAATGACGACGGGTTCTTCCACAGAACTTGTCCGCCTGCTCGCTAACCTGTAACACTTCCATTAGACTTTCGGCAACAGCTTCCCTACACTTATCCTTCAGTGGATTCGAAGGCCTATTCCTCTTGAACTTGTTCTCGACTCTCAAGTCCTGCAGAGAACTTCTTGTGCGCACTCCTTGCGGAAAACCTTCAACGATGCCTCAATGTTGAAGTCTTTTGACTATGTGCACTCCTGCAACAACAGTCTTCCGATACCCTGCTCAGAATCGCAACTCTGAGACTTAGCTTGGCCTGTGTACTCCTTGCACGACATTGTGCCTAACTGCTCCTTCGAGGAAATGATAACAAAGGCTATCTCTAATTGAACCCTTCTGTCAACGCACTCCTTGCGGACAATTCAACTGCACTCCTTGCAGGAACCCTCTGGCTCAATTAGAGAAACAATTGAAACTCATTCACTCACCCTCTCAAACTTCAATTCAACCATGAAATCACATACACAGCATATAAAAGAAAATGTATGACAGGGAATAAACATTCATGAGCATATCAACATCAACACACAGAGAATCAACACAAACCATGAATTTGAATCAGAGTCCTTCTATTAATTCAAAATGCCTGTACATGGGTGTTCTTCGTATAATTCTCTGCTTTCTCTTCTCTTCCTGAATGCTAATTGTTACAATGATACAATGAGGGTGTCTATATCCGTTTTCCCTCTTGGACTCCAAACTATGAAATCTAGAATTAAATCCCTATCTACTAGAATTAACTATATTAAATGTCGTCTGTCTACTTAAGGACGAGAGCTATCCACTCAAGGTCCATTACAACATACAAAGGTGCCTCTTCTTAAATGACTCATTTAATATTTTCACAACAGTCCCAAAGCATTTCCAAAATTTGTTCTGGCTTGTCCAGCTGTCCTCCGCTTCCGCGCTGGCTCGCTTGATGTGTTGGTGATGCTCCTGCATCATACTCCTCAGCCTGAAAAATTTCATGGGCTCCTGTCCATGAGCTCCTGCACGGTTTGTCCATGCTTCTATATCACTGCTTCACTCTCCCAGTTTGCATCTTCCACTGGATGATTCTTCCACTTGACCAGGTACTCATAGTATTCTTTCCTCCTGGTCTTCTTAACCACTCTCTTGTCTAGTATGCATTCCATCTGTGGATTTTCTGCAACTGGTATTTGTTTCATCCACTGGATCACTGGCTGTTCAGTTCCAGTCTCTACTTCCCCAGCCCTGTATGGGTATAAGTCTGCGATATTGAATATCGGAGATATCCCGACTCCATCTGGTAACTCAATCTCATAAGCATTTTCTCCGAATTTTCTTAAGACCTTGCATGGCCCGATTTTATTCATTTTTAACTTACTGTATGTTCCACTTGGGAACCTTTCTTTCCTCAAATGTGCCAGAACTAGATCACCAACTTCAAATTGAAGTTGTCTCCGATGTTGATCTATTCTGCGCTTATACTCCTGGCTTGATTTCAGCAGTCGTTCCTTCACCCGGCTGTGAAGTTCTTTCATCGCCTCAGCAAAATATTCTACACTAGCACCGCTAGTAGCAGTCTGCTTTGAACCCCTCAGTTCAGAAACTCCTCTCAGCTGCATTCCATATACGATCTGAAATGGACTTTTTCCTGTACTTCGATTCATTGAGTCGTTGTACACGAACTCTGCCTGTGGAAATATGTGGTCCCAACTGCTGTGGTGCTCTGTCACCAAGCTTCTCAGTAAGTCTCCCAAACTTCTGTTGACCACTTCCGTTTGCCCATCCATCTGTGGATGATAAGCAGAACTAAACACCAAGTTAGTTCCTAGCTTCTTCCATAAGGTCCTCCAAAAATGTCCTATGAATTTAGTGTCTCTGTCTGAAACTATACTTTTCGGCAATCCATGAAGTCGAATGACCTCTTTGAAGAACAGATTTGCGATGTGAGTCGCATCGCTAGTTTTCTGGCATGGAATGAAATGTGCCATTTTAGAAAACCTATCCACTACCACAAATATTGAATCAACACCTCTTTGTGTCTTTGGCAAACCCAATACAAAATCCATGCTGATCGCCTCCCACGGCCTCTCTGGGATGGGCAATGGCTGATAAAACCCTGCATTCTACTTTCTCCCCTTTGAATGCTGGAAAACTCTACATCTGTCAATGAATATCTTGACATCTTCTCACAATCCCGGCCAAAAATATGACTCATTCAGCTTCGCGAATTTTTTGTCATGGCCAAAGTGTCCTGCTAATCCGCCATTGTGTTTCTCTTTCAACAAGTTCTCCCTCATGGAGCATTTCAGAATACATAATTGATTTCCTCTGAACAACAATCCTTCCTAGATCATATAATCTATCCAAGGGCTCCTCTCTCTGAGAACTGGATTCTCAGCTACTTCATACGCTTCTGCAAAATCTGCATCTCCTGCGTACATGTCCCTGAGATTTTCAAAACCTAAGGTCTTGACTCAGAATTCCTGCAACATCAAACACTTCCTGCTTAAAGCATCAACCACTTTGTTAGCAGTACCCGAAATGTGCTTAATCACAAATGTGAAATTCTGCATATACACTACCCATTTTGCATGTTTCTGATTCAACTTCTCTTGTTGAGTCACAAAATGTAATGCGTGATTATCACTGTACAATACAAATTCTTTCAGGATCAAGTAATGCCTCCACTTCTTCAGTGCTTGTATGATAGCGTAGAATTCCTTATCGTACGTGGAGTATTTTAGTTTCACCTCATCCAACTTCTCGCTGAAATATGCAACTGGTCTATCTTCCTAACTCAAGACCGCTCCTATGGCAAACCCACTTGCGTCACATTTCACCTGAAATGTCTTCATGAAATCCGACAACACCAATACTGGTTGTTCTGTGATCTTCCGCTTCAACAGATTGAAGCTCTTCTCAGCCTCCATTGTCCAATGAAAAGACTTATGCTGCTTTTTCATTGTATCCATCATTGTTGTGCTAATTCCACTGAAATTCCTGATGAACTTCCGGTAGAAACTAGCCAAACCATGAAAACTTCTCACCTCGAAAATATTTCTCAGTGATGGCCAATTCTTAATCACTTCCACTTTATCCGGATCCATCCTCAACTCATTCACCGAAATAACAAAACCCACGTAAATGATCTCTGTCTTCATGAATGAGGAATTCTTTATATTAATCAACAACTTCTCCTGCTATAGCTTCTGCATCACAATGGCCAAATGCTTAAAGTGTTCAGCCTCTATCTTGCTGAAAATCAGTATATCATCCATATATACGATGACAAATTTCTCGATGAATTCCTTCAAAACTTCATTCATGAACCTCATAAAGGTACTTGGCACGTTCGTCAAGCCAAACGACATGACTAGCCATTCATACAACCCTTCGTTTGTCTTGAATGTTGTCTTCCATTCATCGCCTTCTCTCATGCGAATCTGGTGATATTCGCTTTTCAAATCAATCTTTGAAAAATACTTTGCCCCGCTCATGCAATCCATCAGATCATCCATTCTCGGTAGTGGGAACCTGTACCTGATGGTTATTTTGTTGATCGCTCTCGAATCGGCGCACATCCTCCAGCCTCCATCTTTCTTCGGACTGAGCATTGTTGGAACAACACACGGACTCAAGCTTTCTCTGACCAATCCTTTGTCCAATAACTCCTGGACCTGCTTCTTGACCTCCTCATTTTCTTGCGGCGTCAACCTATATGCGGATTTATTCGGAAAACTAGCTCCTGGTATGAGATCAATATGATGACTCACACTCCTCATCGGTGGCAATGAATGAGGTAATTCGTCCACTATGATGTTAGCAAACTCTTCCAGTAGTCCCTGAACTTCATCTGGTAGATCATCCACTCTTGTGCTAGTCAGAAAAATTCTCGGTTTCCTAACCACAAAGAATTGTGGATCTTCCTTCTTCTTAACCTCTGTAAGAAGCTCCTTCCCACTCATGAGAAGTATTGTGTTTCTTACTTCCAGCTTCACCTCTTTATCTTTTATTGGAAGCAACATATGGGTTCTCCCATTCTTCTCCGGGGTATATGTGTTCATTCTCCCATCATGAATCACATTTCTATCATATTGCCATGGTCTACCCAGCAATAGATGACATACATCCATAGGAATGACATCACAGAGTACTTTATCATGATACCCTACTATCTTGAATTCAACTAAACACTGTTTAGTAACACTTACCTGATGTCCTTTCTGTAGCCATGAAACCTTGTATGGACTCGGGTGATCATTCATCTCCAACTCTAGTTTTTCCACCACCTCGGTTGAAACGAGATTATCTGTGCTACCGCTGTCCATGATAACCTTGCACACCCTATCCTTGGTCTTGCAAGCTGTTCTGAAAAGTTTGGTCCTTTGAGATGGGTCCTCCACCTCCTTCCTGGATGTTAAGAGAACTTTACACATCATCAGTGACCTTCCGTCTTCCGCGTCTTCAGCCTCAACATCCGCTTCTGCACTTCTGTGACGCTTCTGCACTTCTGTGATGTGAGCTTCTCCAATGTCCTTCTTTTTCTCTGGACACTCATAATATTTGTGCCCATTCTTCCCACACGTGAAGCACGTGATTACTCCACCTCTTCCTCTTCCTCTACCTCTAGTACGAGGAAAAGTATTGCCATCAGCATATCCTCCACTCTGCTCTGTATGTTTCCCTCTCTGTTCAATGTATGGCCCTCGCTGTGAGGTTCTGCCTCTTTCAATTTTACCCTGAGTTTTCTTCCATTCCTCCTTGAGCTTATGGTATTTATCCTGGGAAACTAACTTGGCTATGGACTGACTTCTTCCTCGACCTCGCTGACCTTGCTTTCGGCTCAGCTTCTCTTCTGCTTTCAAAGCCATCTGATAAGCATCCTCCATAGTTCAGATGGTTACCATACTTAATTCATCCTGAATGTCGTATCTCAGACCATTCAGATATCTAGCGACCTTCTCATCATCACTCTCCCGATGACCTGCCCTGATGTTTAGTCGATAGAATTCCTCAGTGTATTCTTTCACTGTCATCAGCTTCTGTCTCAGGTTCTACATCCTCCTGAACAGAGTAATTTGATAGTCTCTTGGGATGAACTTTGCCTTCATCTTCGCAATCATTCGATCCCAACTCTTAATCTTTTGCTTTCCTTTGCAGCGTCTGTCAGCTTGTAGCTCATCCCACCACAATTTTGCATGTCCTTTCAAGCGCGTAACAGCATGTCTGACCTTCTTATCCTCTTCGACATCTTCATAGTCGAAATAAGTATCCAGAGCTCTAATCCAATGTATTAGCTCCTTTGCATCCAGATTTCCCTCGTAAACTGGAATGTCCATCTTCACCTTTGCACCCATCCTGGCAATATCTTTGATCAATCGCTCAGTTGATGCATCTTTGGCTGCAACTTCCTCCTCACGTTCAGCTTCAACTTTATCCTCTGAATCACTAAAATCCCCCACACTAACTGTGCATCTTTGCGCTATCTCCATATCCTCGAGTCTTGCTCTGAGATCTCTCATCTATCTCTCCATTTCTGGATTGACTACCTACCTGCCTCTTCTTCGCACCTCCCTATCTTCTGGATCAGGTGACTGTCTTTCTCTTCTCGGCGGCATGGCAAATTTCCTTCCTCTCTGCTACAGAAAGCAAAGAAATATTCTCGCTCTGATACCACAACTAACGCAGCCGCACTCCTCAGAGCACACCCACTCTCACAGTATCTCCTCTAATCACAGCCTGAAGAACTCAAAGGTCCTTCTAATTCCCTATCGGGAATTTTCCTTACCCACAACAACTCTTCAACTGATCTCCCTTAATGATCGGGAAATCGGACTTCGCAATTTCGTGAATTCTACGGTTGCGTGTTTCATGCCCCACAATTCCCTGAAGTCCGATGCGAGTCAACGTTGACTTTCTCCCCTGCTATCGGAGTTCTCCCTATCGGGAAATCGCTACTCGTAACGTCAACAAATGGAATTTCTGAACTTCGAACCTTGATGTGCCGATACTCCGATGCACACATGCGGGTTAACTTTTCAATGTTCCCGTCACCTCGTCGGGATTTTGGAATTCATGGGATCGTGAATCCTGATGCCAAAGGATTTGGGACTTACCTTTTCCTGATCCCCGATATGGTATGCCACCTGTCCTCCACTAACTCTGACTATGGCCCACACGACCCTTCCGTCGGGATATCGCGTTTCGCGATTCCAAGCGGCAAGTGTTTCCTATTCTCAGAAACCCTGATTCTCTGATCCCCGACCTCCTGGGATCTCTTGACACGCATCCCCACTGATGGATGATACTGATCTTGTCGGGATATCGTGGGTCGCAATATCGCAAGTCTCGTTGCAACAACTTGGATCTTCGACCTGCGAATCCCCGATATACGATACCACGTGTAGATCCGACGGCTCTGCCCTTCCTCCTGAGCTTCGAACCTCTTCCACGCTTACACTGTAACCTCCCTACACCTCCGTGAGATCCAATGGCCCACAGAACTTCATGAAATCTCCTCAGAGGATTTCGACCGTCCGTTCTCCTATCCTTATCCCATCAAAATGACGACGGGTTCTTCCACAGAACTTGTCCGCCTGCTCGCTAACCTGTAACACTTCCCTTATACTTTCGAAAACATCTTCCCTGCACTTATCCTTCAGTGGATTTGAAGGCCTATTCCTCCTGAACTTGTTCTCGACTCTCAAGTCCTGCAGAGAACTTCTTGCGCGCACTCCTTGCGGCAAACCTTCAACAACGCCTCAGTGTTGAAGTCTTTTGACTCTGCGCACTCCTGCAGCAACAGTCTTCAGATACCCTGCTGAGAATCGCAACTCTGAGACTTAGCTTGGCCTGTGCACTCCTTGCACGGCACTATGCCTAACTGCTCCTTCGAGGAAATGAGAACAAAGGCTATCTCTAATTGAACCCTTCTATCAATGCACTCCTTGCAAACAATTCAACTGCACTCCTTGTAGGAACCCTCTGGCTCAATTAGAGAAACAATTGAAACTCATTCACTCACCCTCTCAGACTTCAATTCAGCCATGAAATCACATACACAGCATATAAAATCAAATGTATGACAGGGAATAAACATTCATGAGCATATCAACATCAACACACAGAGAATCAACACAAACCATGAATTTGAATCAGAGTCCTTCTATTAATTCAAAATGCCTGTACATGGGTGTTCTTCGTATAATTCTCTGCTTGCTCTTCTCTTCCTGAATGATAATTGTTACAATGATACAATGAGGGTGTCTATATCCGTTTTCCCTCTTGGACTCTAAACTATCAAATCTAGAATTAAATCCCTATCTACCAGCATTAACTATATTAAATGTCGTATGTCTACTTAAGGACGAGAGCTATCCGCTCAAGGTCCATTACAATATACAAAGGCACCTCTTCTTAAATGACTCATTTAATATTTGCGCAATAGTCCCAAAGCATTTCCAAAATTTGTGCTGGCTTGTCCAGATGTCCTCCGCTTCCGCGCTGGCTTGCTTGATGTGTTGGCGATGCTCCTGCATCAAACTCCATAATTTTAATATACCTTAACCATCACTGGCTAATGGGGGATTTCCATGTGGTGGACTCTCATTGGCTCGTACTCTCCACTTGTCAATATACCATTCGTCCACCTAGAGGTACGATATGCCTAGTCTTCTTCCAACTCACTTGTCATATGAATATTCTACATCACCTATTGTACGGACATGTGCCACATGTCACCCTTGCAGTGGTGACACATGTCACCTCTTTTTTCCCATGTAATTTGACCTTTGACCTTTGACCTGGTTGACCCAAACTTTTATCTCTTATATCTTTTGCATACAAACTTCGTCTGACTTGTTGTTTGCATCATTGAAAAGATGAAGACAAGCTCTATGCATTGATGTTGTTTTTTGGATGATTTGAGATGGTCAAACTTTGATAATTTATGGATCCCCTGGTACCTATGTGAGTGTTACATATCCTCCTAGACCTCTATGAGAATTCCTTATATCCTCCTGGATCATAGCTTCCCACTGAAGAATGCTTGGACCTCCAAAAGTATAAATACTCAACAACTTAGTGATGATAATTCACTCTTTCATCTTGTTGATTCTTTTGGAATTAAGGCTTCATCTTGGGTCTCGATATTAGGTACTATATCAGTTCACTTTTGTCTTATTCTCTGGAATATGGCTCTAACTTTGGCCTATGTCACTGTCACTAATAGCTCTAGTTATAGATCATAGATTCTCTAACAACAAAAGTCATGTTCACTGAATATCTGCAATATTTGTATCTTATATTTCAACATCCACTCCCATATCCTATTGTTGAAGATATTCCAACTTGGCCAATATGAAACCAAGTAGAATGGTGATCTATGCCTTGTCCATTTGGATTATATTCTTGTAATACTAATGTATTTGTAGGATTCCCTGAATGAATACTCTATCCATTATCACTCCTACCTTGAAGAACAATTATGCTTGTACTATGTCATATGTACTTGACTACTCTTGTTCAAGGTATACATCCATATGAACATGACATAGTATTTAAATATTATTATAGCATGCACATTTATGGATCTTATTTATGAATAGGATTATTTATCCTTTACCAGATCTAGAAAGTTTTGCATTACTTTGATGCTCTTTCTGCTCCCGATCTACATGTTTCAATTGCCTGCATCCTTCAGTTCCTTCACCTCTAGTTCTTCATAATCAAGAATGTTTTCCTAGACAATTTTATCCATATGTATCCCTTTATCTGATTACAAGACAATACAAGTGTCCATATTGTTGTCTAAAGGATTATAAATCTTTATAACTAGATTCCTCTCAGTGTAAAGTAATATGTATAGGTGGCTATCTAGAAATCTCTCTAACAAGATTCCTCACACTCTAAAACAATATGTAAAGGTGGCTATCTAGAAATCTCTCTAACGATATTCCTCTCACTCTCAACATCATATAAGGTGGAAATATAGAAACTCTCTTACAAAATTCCTCTCTCTCATACAAGGTGGAAGTATAGAAACTTTACAAAGTCCCTCTCATTCTTATAATTTACAATGAGTGGCTTACAAGCCTTCTAATAGACTTCAAGAGATTTCACATATGCATATTATATTTACAAATATACATATTTACAATGAAAACATTTAGATGGTTTACTTAAGGAATCATTCTTCCCAATCTACTCGGAGGATTCTCGTAGCTTCCAACCTCTGACAATGCCACTGACGTTGATGTTGAATCTGACATTGAATCTGATGTTGAATCCAAGTAACCATTATACCAAACTATCGGTCTTCCTAGTAACATGTATAACCTCTCCTTGCAAATACCAAGTATTATTGTCATGTCTGAAGTAGCTTGCCCTGAATACACAAGTATTCATCCATTATGGAATGTGATTTCATAGCCTTCATCTTCAAATGCTACTATTGGGAGTAGGTTTACCTTTAAGTATGGAACATACAACATATGTTTGATTCCTAAAATCCTCCTGAATCAAGATGGAATCTTATATATCCATTCCCTCTTATTGCTTGTCTCGTGTTGGTTCCATATCCCACAAAGAAATATGTGTCAGACTTTAAGAAAGTAAAAAATATTGATATCATCTCGGTGATGTGGAGAGACGAACCATTGTCCATGAACCATTCTTCAATTTCTTTGTGTATCACTTTTCCAAGACCAACCATTAAGAAGTATTCTTTCCCAATCCTTTCAGTAAGACCGATGACTTCATTTAGAGTTGTTGCTTGTCTTTCTGCAAAATTATTTACATATTTTATGTGTAGCTTCGGACATAAGTGTGGGTAAAGTGTCCAACACTTCTCAATCTGGTGTCCACTCTTACCAAAATTAGAGCAGAGTATCTTGTTCCACGATCCCTTCTTATCACTCCCCCTTTTCCTCTGACTTGAGAAATGATTTTCCTTCTTCTTGGAGGGATTTACTTGCACATAATTTGTTCTTTGACACTTATCCACATCATGGTTTCTAGTTCCACGGGAAGAACATGGATAACTAGACCATTCACTAGTGATAAAAGTATCCATTCCTTATTATGTAGCATGCACATCTTTTCCTGAAGATGTCTTACACATGTTACTCTTCTCTGGACTGGAAGGTAAGGTTAATTGCTTATGCAGGATTTATTCATCTGAAGTTCTCTTTGCTTCAGCTACCCTCAAGCATTCTCCATATTGTTGAGAAGTAGAAAAATATGAGGAGTCTTGTTTCTCGATTATATCCTTGGAAGGAGATATTCTATCTTTTTGTGGAGACTTTACATTCTGTGCTTGTCCAAGTATATTAATTTATGGTGCCATTATTTGCAACTTTATTTCTAATTCATGAAAAATACTCATGTGAAAATATTCATGACATAACAGTCAATCTTGTGGCCTCTTGTTCTCTTCCTCAAGAGCTTGCAACTACATCCTTAACTCATAATTCTCCTTCTAGATTTGTCGATTAATATTCTTTTGCAATCTCAACTTCATGAGAACTTTACTCATCTTTTTTTCTTGATAAGCGTATTCAAGATATTAACCAATTGAACTCTTGGATCTCATCACAACAACAACTTGAAATGCACGACAAAAATCATCTCTAATACCACTTGATCCATAAAATTCCTTAGACACCACTTATTTCTTTAAGTATATACATGCAGTATCTAACTCAATCCAGAATAATTTATTGATAATATTGGGGTGGCTTGTAGAATTCTGATGATGTTCTCTTTACCCCAAAAATCATAAACTGAATATTATCTTTTCTTAATGATGATATGACACAATAGAAAATAAAATAACTCAAATTGCATAGATATTGCATACTTTTGTTTCATCTTTAAGTTCTATTCAATCCAATAAAAACTGCTTTCTCCATGTCAAATACCAAAATCACATGTAAAATGGATCACATATTCCAATTTAATGGATGTTCTTAAAATTCCATCACTCAAAACAAGAAAATAACTTCAACATTTAAATCCTTGTGAAATTCTAAGAAAATTGACTATAAAGTCAACCAATTTCCAAACTGGCTCAATTTCACCTCTTTGGCATGCAAAACAATGCAGTAAATGCACATTAATGGAAAATTGAGAGAATACTTTTATAAATGAATTCAGATCACAAAATAGACCTCAAATTCATGATCCTTGTGAAAATCATGAAAAATGAGTATAAATTTTCCTATGTTCCATCAATATACCTCATGACATGCTTTACAAGACAATGTTAAACTAGCTCTTCTCTTGCATGTACTTCCATGCAGTCGATATGAACTTGGGATATGTACCATGCATCATACTTCCTTGGGATTCATGCCTATTTTTGTTTCTTTTACTTCTTCTTGGGATGACCTAGGTTCGGATCTCAACAGGTTTCCAACAAAACCTTCAAAACTATCGGTCCTCCTGGTAAACTAGAAGGCAACGTTGCACACAGGGTACACAACACAGTCTCACCCGAGATAGATTTTATGGGGGACTGCAATACTCAAGTGTTTTCAATCTAGAAATGACTGGATTTGTGATTGGGTTCTTTATTCCTTGTCCATTATCCTTGTTAATCATTCAATTACTTCTATGATCTATTCATCTTTAAACTTATGCATGCATGTTGATAAAGCTACTTTAACCATTCATTTTAAGCTAATGATAAATAGAAAGTAAACATTCATTAACAATCACACATAACACAAGGTTTACCATGGTTCACCCCCTCCTAGGGATACGTCCACAAATATCTGGCTTCTCTACTCTTTTATGTATTCTGCTGCAAAATCTTGCATTGCACGCATTATATCTTTAGTAATACAATCAAGATTGAGGGTAAGAACCCTCTGTGAGGTGGACTACATCAGACTAGACTCCTCATCCTGTGACCTAACCCTCAAAGACTACCTTACTCGACTCTTCTACAAGACTTATTACAATCAACAACCCATAAACTCATAATAACAAACTCTCTTTGTTATCATCTCCTTTTCCTAGACCTCCTAGGTCCTTATTTATACTATTTTATCAGCTTATATCCATTACAATCTTGTCAAAAACCATAACCCTATCATGGTTAGGATTATATTCATTCGCGCCACTTAATTTTCCTCCTGCATGTTTTTTTTCCTCCTACATGTTGTTTTCACTTCTTTTTTTGCATGCCTCTTTCTTGCCACATATTGCGTGCACTCCAAAATTAGGTCTTCCTTTCCAAAAATAGGTCTTTCCCAAACAGATCTTTCTCCAAAAATAGGCCTGCACCCAAATTAGATTTCCTTCTCAAAATAGTCCTGTGCCCAAAATAGACTTCCTTCTCAAAATAGGCCTGCACCCAACAGGCCCCCAACACTAACATGTGGCTCGTCCCGAGCCACTTAGGAAGTGTGTACTCCTTGTACAACCTTTTCCAAACTATGGAACTTCTCTGTGAGTACCTTTCCTTTTTCCCTCATCTGTGCAGCTTTGTCTGTTAGCGTCTCGACTATCTACGTTGTTATCTCCTCCTATAGTAATGTTGCACCTTCTGAATGTGTTTGTACCATGCTTATCTTCTCTTCCTCTAGTTGTGCAATCATTTGTGCTGCTTGTTACTGGAGGGGATCCAATTGGGCTTGTCTTTCTTTCTTATTCATCTATGTTGTTTTTAACTCAGTCTACAGAGTCTTCATTTCCTGGGTTCCCTTCAAGAACTCGGTGATACGCATTGGTTTTTTTCGTTGCTTTAACTCCTGTATTGAAATGTTTATTTTCTCCTCTTCTTTGTCCAATTGTTGGACCTTTTCATACTCTTCTAAAATGGTCCAAATCTGCGCAGTTTTGTCAAACAACACTGCGACTTCCCTCTCTTATTTTTCCATATCCTCTATATGGAGTGTGGATTGTTGTTCTCTTTGTTCCCAAACCTCAGGAGGAGTCGTAGGATTAATATTTTATTTTATCTCCTCAATTTCCTGCCTATATCCCCCAATCGTCTGTGAAATATTTTTTATATTTTCTTCTGCACTACTTTCTAGTGCTTGTGTGTTGTTTGGGATACGGTCGTATACCAATATTATCCCATATTATATCTTTCCAATGCATTCTTTCTCCTCCTCTTTATTCGAGGTCAGTTGGTCGCAGGTGATTTGTAACATTTCGAAAACTCCTCTACCCACCTCCAAGTTAGTCACATCTGCATGATCTCTGGATTGTACCTCTTGCATTATACTGGCCTAGAGTCCATATATATGCTTGGTGAGTATATGTGCCATGACTACTTCAAATTTATCAATTTCCCCCATGGGTTTCTCCATAGTATCTTGATCCATTTTGATCATTTGACGATTGACTATGAATGTGTCCCCGCCTTGCATTACCTATTGTATTGTCTCCTCTCCTTCTTTCTGTGCAAGGGGTCATTGTGTCTTTTCATGTCGTTGTGTTGTGGCCTATGGTTCTTCTTGACTCTGTAATTGTTGTATATTTTCATGGAATTCTATGAGTTTAGCAATGATATCTTCTCTTTGTGCCTCTACAACACAGACCATCTCTTCCCCTCGGCCTTGGACCTTGTCCACGATGAACTCAACATAATCCTCTATCAGGGTGATGATTGATTCTTCTGTGAGATACTTCCTGTTTTTGCATGCCTCTTCTACCTACACTGGCTTCCTTTTTGTCTATGAGGTTTTCTCCCCACTCATTGTAACCCGTACCATTTATTCACTAGCCTATGATGTATCCCCCTTTCTCGCATCCTGCTAGTTGTTTGTCCTTGTTACTTTTGTTGTCCTCCTTGGTATCTTAGGCACTGTGCTACTCCCTGATGGATGATTATGCACTACATCCTTTCTAGTGTTATCATCTGGGTTGTTTTTTTTTCTTGAGGAACCTGCTTCAACCTTTTCCTTAGGCTTGGTGGATTGTTTCATGGCTGGATTTGTTGTTGGTTTCACCACTGGAATCTTCCATTGCGTTGGCTAGTCTCTGATTACCCAGTCAATTTCTTCCTTTGTGATGCAATATTGCATCTCCAACCATGTATTCTTTCGATACCTTGCAACCTGAATCCACATGTGATTCTTGGATTCCTTGAACTTGGCTATCCCTTCAGTTTCCTAGACTACCTCCACAGGAATGCGCCACACATTGGTTATGAATTATTGTATTTCTTCAAGCAACACCAAAAATATTGTGTTAATTTCATGTTGATTTTTATTTTCCTTGGCCTACCAAAGGGACTCATCTGGTCACATAGCACTTTCCTTTCCTGTCTAGGAAGGTTGAAAACTTTGGCTCCTACCACCCTGTCAAGGCTATAAGAATGATGAGACAAGATTTATGGAACTCAGTTCCATTATCCTGTGCATCTCTGTAATCAACCAAAAATTGGTTCAGGAGGTATGGCACCCAATTGAACATCACTCCTTTCGTACACTATGTAGCTACTTCGATGAATCCTACTGGAGCTTTACTTTTCCTAGATTTCCTCAGCAACTTGCAAGACATAAGAGTGATAGCAAACCTTGTCGCATTACCATTAATTTATTTCAGCACAATGCCCTCATTTCCCCTGCTAGTGCCAAATTGTGCCTTTACCAGTTCGACGATTTCCTTCTTGCATGCCTTGTTATCCAAGAACTCCTTTGACTGTGCACCGATTGTAGGTAAGCCTATAATCTTGGTGATCAGTGCCACATCCAAATGTATCGGCCTATCCATCCAAAGGATGTCACCATGTACACGCGTTGATAATTTTTTGATCCAGAGACCCATGTTTTTACCGCGCCCTAAGTGAGGTATGTCTAGGAGATTCATTATCCTAGAGTTGTACAGACTCGTTATCCATTGCACAAGCTCCATTATAGGTTTTTCTAGGGATCCAATTTCCCCTGTGTTTGCTAAATAGGATTCTTCAGCCAAATCTTGGAATTTGGTTGCATCGCACACATCGTAGTATGAGTACCTCAATTTAGGTACTTTTCCAAGCATGTCATCCACAGTGACCACTGCATCTGGGAGGTATGAGAGTGTGATGTTTGTTGCGTCGTGCACCTTTATTTTCTTCCCAACAGCAGATGGGCCTGCCTCTATTGTTTTCACATCATCTTCTTCCTTCTCGAAGTTTGGTCGGTTGGTGATGTCCTTGACCAACACCTCTTCTTTGTCGCGACCCTGTTGTTGACCCATCATTTCATCAGGTTTAGCGGGTGTTTCAGGATTAGGGTTCAGAATCCCATTTCGGGTACTGGAACTCTGCCCTACTTCCCCTTGTAGTGTTGTCGATGTTTCCTCCTCAACCCATGTCGGGATGATTAACTATGTGTCCGAAGTAGTGACATATTCAAGATCGACCACATTCTCGGGATCCCTCATCCTTTCCTTATATCTTTGGCCCTATCGAGTAACCCATACGAACTAGCTTGGAGTGCCAAGCTTTAGTGGTGTCATCTTTTATCCAATCCGCACACTCGCTCGCTTCTTCACATAGTTCTATCTAGGGCACGCACTTGTATCTTTATTTGTGCTAAAAAATCACTAAGTGTTACACTAACGCGTGATTTCCACAATTTATAGATGCAATTGTAATTGTTTTTCACTTTTCCTTGCATTTGTGTCGAGTTCATTTTTTCCTGTGCATTTTCTTTCGATGTTGTTGCAATGCTTGTTGCGAGCACATTTTTCCCAATTTCATGTTGTTCAGTCGACTTCTGCCTCTTTTTGTGTTTTTCTTCTTTTTCTACTTTTGTATTCCTTTTTTATTCTTTTTCCCCTTTTTATGTCTTTTTATCGGTTTTCTTTCCTAATATCTACTATAGTACACTATATACATGACTTTCTTACTACATTGTAACTTTTACGAGTTAGTAAGTAGATTTTTCCTGTACAGTTTCAGTCGACTGCCATTGACCATGCCTTTCAATTATGTTCCTCCCAAGTCCTTTAGCTGCAAACATCCCCCATCTGTGACAATATTTACTTCATATGGTCCTAGCCAATGCATTCTAAACTTACCATGGTGTTGCAAAAACTTTTCATAGAGAAGAACTAGGTCTCCCTCCTTAATTTTTTTCCTTTTAATATGTCTATCATGCCAGGATTTTTCCCTTTATATCTATTCTTCCTGGTGAAATCCTACCAGGATATATTCCTCTTCCATTTCCATTAGTTGGCTTAGCCTCTCTTGTACTGCGCCTCTTTATGTCATGTTGGTAATTGTTGCTACATGTATAATGGGTACTAAAGATTCCAATGGAACCACTGCTTTATGTCCATACACCAGTCTGAATGGTGTTTTTCCTTTCAAATTCTTGCATGTGGTCCTGTATGCCCATAATACTACTGGTATTTTCAATTCCCAATCATCCCTATTAACATTGCATATCTTAGTCAATGCACTTTCCAAAATATTATTGAAATCTTCTACTATTCCATTTGACTGAGGATGATATGGTGTACTCTTCTAGTGATAGACTCCAAACTCTTTAGTCATAGCCTTGATGGTATTATTAATAAAATGAGTGCCTTGTTCACTCATCAGAATCCTGGGACATCCAAATCTAGTGATCACTTTCTCAAATAAGAAGTGTGTTGTTGTCTCTATGCTACAATCTTTGACTGGTGTTGCGTCTTCCCATCTTGTTAAGTATTTCATCATAGTAATGATATATCTAGCTCCTAACCTTTTTGTTGGTGGATTAAAAGGTCCAACAAAGTCTATTTCCCATTTTTCAAATACCTACAGAGTTACTTGTGGTCTTAGGGGCATACCATCCCTTTTGTTGGCTTTTCCAACCCTCTAACAAATATCACAGTTATGGAAATATTCCTTGGCATCTTTATGGACTGTTGGCCACCATAATCCTATTCGTAATACCTTTTGTGTGGTATATTTTCCTACATAGTGTCCTTCGGCTATACCTTCATGAGCTTCTGCCAAAATTATGGGTTGTTCATGTTCCAATAAACACCTTCTCAAAATGTTATTTGTGCCCATCTTGTATAAATGACCTGTAATGAGTTGATAATTTGCAACTCTGACTACCAGTTTTTTGTTATGTGCAGTACTAAAGTCTTGTTTCACAACCCTTGTACTTAAGTATTCAATAATATCATTGAATTATTCATCAACTACCTGTACTGAAAATAATTGTGCATCAGGGAAGTTGTCTTCCAAGTTAGTAGGTTCTTCTCCATTAGTTACCCTTGATAGGTGATCAGGTCCTGCATTCATCTTCCCTGGTTTGACTATCACTTTGAAATCAAATTCTTGGAATAATAATAGCCATCTATAGATCCTCCCCCCAACACTGGATTGTTGACTAGATATTTGAGGGAAGAATGGTTTGTGAACATTTTAAAATGTTT
The DNA here is from genome assembly GCA_009831015.1 of Picea engelmannii. Taxonomy (NCBI): domain Eukaryota; kingdom Viridiplantae; phylum Streptophyta; class Pinopsida; order Pinales; family Pinaceae; genus Picea; species Picea engelmannii. The sequence continues at coordinate 425,711 of ML783983.1, forward strand.
ACCCAGTAAATTGTGCATGAATTTATAAAGTGCATATACCATGGCTAGGCCTTCTCTTTCTGTGGTGTTGTAATTCTTCTCTGATTTTGAAACATTTCTTCTTGCAAAGGCTATAGGATGGTCTAAGTCTCCTACTCCTCATTGTGCCAGAATTTCTCCAAGTGTTATGGTTGATGCATCTACGTGCACATGAAATATCTTTTCCCAATCCATAAATAATAATATAGGTGTTGTCACCATATTTTCATTTAGAGTGTCCAATCCTTGCTGACAATCCTCATTCCACTAAAATATGGTGTCCTTCTTTAACATTTTTCCATTGGTTCATTAATATGCACATACCCCTTTATAAACTTCCTGTAATAGCTCGTATGTCCCATTGTTGCTCTTAATTGATGCACTAACTTTGGTGGTGGTAAATTTACAATGACTGCAATCTTAGCAGGGTCAACTAGTAAAACTTGTTTACACACTATATTTCCCAACAATATCCCAAAAGGTGTACCAAAAATGCATTTCTTGATGTTTAATGATATTTCAAACATTAGTCTAAACATTTCTACATGGTCCTTTGAAAGACTATATACAGTCCAGTCATCTGGATATACTTCTAGAAACTGATGTATGAATTCCTTAAAAGAAGCTATGACTATTCTTGAAAATATAGTTGGTGCATTCTTCAATCCAAAGGGCATGACTGTATATTGGTAGGATCCGCATTCTGTAGAAAAATTAGTATTATACCTATCCTCTGGAGCTATTTTGATTTGATGGTATCCTGAGAATCCATGTATGAATGAATATGCTTCCTGGCCTCCCACATTTTCTAAGACTTCATATGTAAAAGGGGTAGGGAAAGGGTCATGTAAGCAAGCATCATTGAGTTTCCTCAGATCTACACAAATCATTATCCGCCTTTGCTTTTTTTCTTGGACTACCATGGGACTGATCCATTCAGATTCCTCTACTGGTTCTATAATTCTAGCTTCCAACATTCAGTCAATTTATTCTTTCACTTTCTGCTTATAAACTAGATTCAGTCTGTAAGGTCTCTTCCTGATAGGTCTATTCGGGGGTATCCTCATCTCACCTAGATCCCATACTATGACTTTCATCTCTCTAAAGGCTGTTGGAAATAGGTCACTGTATTCACGCAATAAATTTGCTATTCTTTCTAGTGTTTTCTCATCCCAATAGTCTCCAATAGTTTCCATTTTAGGATTGTCATTCGTCCCAATGTTGACTTTCTTAACTTTGATTGGTGCAGAAAATAATTCTAACTCCAGAGATGGACCTTCCACCTCTCTCTCTCCCTCAATCTTTGTAATATGAATTTTTCACCGATCATCTTCATCTGGTTCTTCCTCTTCGACATGATAGCATGAGAGTAAGTCTTTAACTGTCTTTATGTTCTACTTTTTATTATGTTATGATTTCAACCTCTGGTTCATCGAAAAATATCACTCCCTTTATCATCTTCAGCGTTGAGTCAATTTTTGGGTTCTCATGTTCAAATGAGAAGGTTACTACAAAAACAAATTATAATCTTGTCCATTTTGTAGTGCCTCTGCACATCTCCTAGTCTATATACTAGTTCCTCAAGATCCCTTCCAATGTATGGATAAAGTGATGAGGCCATTCCTCTGGTGGTGTCATCCTCCATTATGTCCTACACTTCTCCAAGTGTTCCAGTGGTTTTCCTTTCCCATCATACTTATGGACTCTATTGTTCCCTGGTTCCGCACCAAATATAATATGCATTAGTCATTTACATTGATACTAGTACTGAATTGTTTCTTTATGCGCACCCCACCATATTGCAAGTGTTTCCTCAAGTGAAATATCTAGGGCTAAGAGCCTCTAATTTTCTAAAACTTCCTCTTCATATCTTGTCAAGAATTCCTCTAAGTAATTTATCCCATTAAACTTTGGAGGTTCTCTTATCTTACTCATCTTACTGTGCGGTTATTCTTGCACACCTCCTTATGGAAACTTCATGTAATTGTTGTTTCCAATTCTCCAAACATGTGTCTAAGTCAAAATCACATGATGTAATGCTTCTCCATCTGAGTACCCCATCTGCAGTTGGGTTAACATAATCTTCTTCTCACTCGATGGTTCTGTACAATTGGTTTATTTCCTCCAGATCCAAACAAGTGGCCTCTACAAACCTTTGTCCTTCTGAATGATCCAATGGTGAAATGACTCTATATTCTCCTGATTCAAAATTCATTTTTATTGTCCTCATATTGATTATAGCCTGGTTATCAAATTCCCAATCCAATCCAAGTAATGTTGGGTAAGGTTTTGTGCCATCTACTATCTATATTACTTCAAAATCTTCCTTAGTGCGCACTCCATCAAAATATATTGTCACACCTTTAAGCCTTTCAATTGGTAACAATCTATGTTGATTTCCTAGTTTCAACTAGACATGTGAATAGCCTAATGTGGGCTCTACCATACACTACCATGTCTTCTTAGGTAAGACATTTACTTCAGATCCTAAATCTAGTATAATATCTCCCATGTTGAAATCCCCAATATTAGAATTTAGTCTGAATTTTATGCTTGTCCTTCTTCTTGTATGGAGATTATTGATTGTTTTTTGTTCTAACTTCCCTTCTACCTCTGTGTTTCATCTTTCTATAATATTTTGTAAGACTTTAACACATGATGTATCATTCAATAACTTAACATAGGACTGCAAAAAAATATTATGGAACTTACTTTCTCTAAAGGTTGGCATTCACTAGTATGGTCCATTGAGGATGGAATCTCGTACATTGGCGGGTTCTGAGTTTGTTGCAAGACTGATGTAGACGTGACATTATGCTTGAGAAACTCCTATAATTCCTACTTAAATGTTTCATTTTCTTTCCGTGCATTAAATTGCTTATGTGGCTCAGTATTCTTGTTAACCCATTGGTGTTGAGATGGATATTTTTTTGTTGCATCAGTTCCTATCTTGGCTCCTCCTCAAGCGACTATATTGATGTTTGTCCCATCATCCCTGGATTCTATAAAAATCCACTAGACATTTTGGTTGTTCTGGTTCCTTTTTTCTTGGATCTTTCCCAAGCATTTTGGGAATTATTTTTTGTCGTGACCCGCTACGCAACAGTACATACATATCACTGGTGGAAGTGGACAATCTCTTGCATAATGTCCTAGTTTTTGGCAGTTGTGGCACACTACTGGTCCTTTGCCTTGTCCAAATCCTCCTCTACCTCGTCCTCCACCTCTATATCCACCACAATCTCCTTATGGTGAGTTGTACTCGAGTAACTGGTGTTGAGACCTAGGTCTACATCCCTGCCCCTCCTCTCATTACCCTATACCTCCATAAAAAAATCAGATCTTTTTTTGTTGGTTAAGTTGGTCCCCCATTACAAAAATGACTCAGTTTTTATGATCATTACCCCTCTTGACTGATTTTTGCACCATCGGTTGTTTTCATGAAGGGTAATTATATGTTATGGTTTGGGTCTAAAGTACTTGTCATCATGTTTACCATTGGTTGAGCTCATAGAAGTTGTAATAGTATTTTATATGCACAAACATGGTTGATTGCAAGAACTAGGCTATTCTTGCAAATATTGTTAGCGCGTTGATTTTTAAATTATTTAAGAATTTAATGAGTTATTTTAAATATTTAAACATTTTGATTGGAACCTACATACATGGGCGATCATGAACGAATTCCTCCACACCAATCTACATGCAGTTTCATCATTGTAAAGTGTTAGTCATGGTCATAAGAATTGTACGGTACCATCATGAATACTACAGGTTGTACAAAGGGTTAATAACATGCAGGTATCAAGTTCAACATGAGTAAGTTTACATTCAATGCATCATTGACATCATAAGCGCTATGTACACCATGGTTCCTCCCCAAGAGCGATGGCAACTGAACATGACCGAACCACAAGGCCTTGAGCTATTCGAGGCCATACCTGAAATGAAGGATATTTTCGTAAAGGCATAATGGTATGACTTCCTACGTGCATTTGAAGGATACCACAAAGGCATATCTATGTTTCTCTCTTAGACATTCAAATGTATCACAACAACGAACAAGCAAGAAAAGGGCTCCCATAACCAAAGGCACACCATCAAGTTTTAACAGGTCAGCAACCCTAATGAAAGAGGAAATCCATCGAATGCAGTTGAGGTCCTCCATTGCACAATGAATGGAAAATGAAGGTAAAAGGTTTTCTGGTATGCAACAACAAGAAGAGGATATCTCAAAAATCCCATTATCACCAGGAAGTGCTAAAGATACACAGTCAACCCCTACTAAACAACAGGGTAAACTGCCCAAAACGAAAAATGAGGGGGAAAATGAAATTGAAGAAACATTCTAATATGTAGAAGCAATATCAAAAGATACAAAAAAAGTATCAGAGGTTACATAAGACAAATCAAAAGGCGCTGCCCAAATTTACTGAAAAAACTCAGTTTTTTCCCTGTTTTTGTCATTCTCGTTTGGTATGTCTCCCAAACATATGGAGGTGAATTTGTGAAACCTAAAAGAGTTTTTTGTTTATAAAAATCTCGTTCACAAAAACCTCTCTCATATTTTACACAGGTATCATGGTCTGAGAGAATTGAATATATCTTTGAGGCCATTTTTCCATAAATTCACCATGCTCTATTTTTCATGTTTTGTCATTGTCTTCCGGCGTGCCTTCCGAATAAATGGAAATGATTTTTTGAAAACTAAAAGAGGTTTTTTTTGGAAACAGTCTTGTGCGCAAAAACCTGTCTCATATTCTACATAGGTATCAAGGTATGAGATAATAGAAGAGACCGTTAAGGTAGTTTTTCCCATAGATTCGCCAAATTCTGGGTGAGTTTTGTTCTAGTTTATTGTTGTCAAAGAGGAGGAAGAGTTAGATGATGCTTGTCTATCCAGTTATCTCCTAGTTTTCCTCCAAAAATGTGCATGGATACAAGTGCTCGATTCAGAACTTAGTTCTATCTGTCTAAGTAAGTTTTTTCAAGCTCAATTCACTTAAACATATGCATCAGTTTATTTTTATCATTAGTAGTAGTTTTAGTTGTTTAAGTTCAAGATTTTTTAAATTAAGCCATAATAAGTGGTCATATGTGTTTGATATGAACCACCTCTTTTTGTTAACTTAATTTTGAAGTATGAATTATTGTACTCCAACAATATTTACTTAAGTCAACAAGTTGTTCTCCAACTGATAGTGTAGAGTTAAGCCTCAGTTTCAGAGGGGCGAGAACCTCTACAACAATGATAAATATGCAATTTTTGTATGAATGAAGAGGCTGATTTTTGGGAAGGAAATCAGTATCAAACTGGTTGAACCTATTCTATTATTGGAATAAGATCTTTACCTGGTGAATATGCTCTTCATGTCGATGTGATTTATGTTCAAATCTACATGTGTTTTAATCTTATTTTGGATGAAAATTGTGATGTGTGCAAAGTACATCTCATTTTCCTTTAAGCTATTGTTATAACTCATCTTTTACTGACATGCAACCTAGAAAACAACTAATTCTTTAGTAAAGGATTTGTTTTATTGCAACCTGTGGGAGTAATTGTGTTTGGATATTTGTTTATGCCTTGAAATATTATTTTGAGTCTCATACTTCTTGGACAAGGTAATTCATTGAGTTGTTTGTTGTTATTCCTTTGTTCATCCCTTTATTTTCTCACTTGTCTATCATTTTTGTGCCACCAACCAAGGATGACCTATAGTATATCACCTTGCCAACCCAACCATGTTTTTGTCTTGGTAAAACCAACCCTCCAACTGACCAACAAACCAAACTTGTTAAAATAAAACCATTCCAAAACTTGAGGTGGCCTAGCTCTTCCCCTTTAGCAGTCAGGTGCAAACTTTAAGACCAACATCTTATGGCACCGTTGTCAGGGAACGAAGTATTGAAACATCTTCTAGTGCAATTTTTGGGGAATAGAGTAATGAAGAAATCTTTCCCTTGGAGAATGACAATGATCATATCTGATATTTGATGGTGAACAAAGATCAGATACATTCAGACTGCAGATCATTAACTTGGTGACTCCATGGTTAAAGAATCTAGTGGTGACTCCATAGTTTCAAGAAGTAATATTTTCAAATGGAATCCATCTTGGCTCAAAGGTTTTCTCCTCTTAATTTCTTTGTTGTTCCTAGTTTTCCAAATGTTTTTCCTACTATAGATGAATGGGGTGATTACTTGCCCATATTTAGAGAAGATAAAGATGATAACCTTCCAGATCATTTGATTGAATTCCATGAAGTCATGCATCAATTGGGTATACAACATGAGGATGTATTAATGAATATTTGCATGTACTCATTAGAGGGATATGATTGTAAATGGTACCGATCCTTTCCTCATGATAGCATTTCTTCCCTGAAAATTTTCCATGCAACATTTAATGATCACTGTAAAAGGCTTTTTCCAACTAATTTTCTTTTTGAAAATTGTTGTCAGGAGTTTGATTTATATATGCAGAATTATATAGTTGGTTCCTCTAATAGTATGAATGAGAAGGGAGTTAATGTTAACCAAGTGTAATAAGAGTCATCCCCTTGTGAAATATTCTCTGTTTTGTCTATTCAAGAGGAAATTTTTATTCATCATTCCGATGACAAAAAAGATGATCAAAATTTTGTAGAAACATTTAACATTATATCAGATATCTCTAACAATGTTTGTGATGATGAAATTGTTGCTCCAAAATTTGGCATAGATCAGGCTACTATTATGCAGTCAATTTCCCAAGGATGTCATGAAATGGAGGAATTTGAAGTTAAGGTTTCAGGAATTTTTAAAGACCATCCCATCTATGATCAAAATCCTAACGATGCGAAGCATATTTCTACAATGATACAAATGGAACTCCTTAGTAGTGACCTAGTCTATGATAGTTGTGAATCATATTTTTTAGAGAGTACCAGAGGAGATGATGTTGAAATCCAAAATCAACAACAACTTTATCAACTTAATATACCCATATATGATAACTATGAATCTGATCCTCTGAAGAGCGGTGAAGCAAAGATCTTGGTTGATGAACAAAATGGGTTGTTGTTGCCAATAGTTTTTTAGAATGGAGGATTTTCAGTTTTTTACCATGAAGTGGATATAGCACAACCGAAATCATGCACATTCATCAACAAAATAAAAAGCATACAACAAACTTTCAGTTTTGAAGATCAGATTGAAATAGGTATTGATTTTCATTATCAAAAAAGATACGGTTATCGTGTTTTTTCAGATCCTATAGCAGTCTATATGAAGTCAAATTGGATTAAATAATTTTATGTCGTTCATTTTGTGAAGGCAAAATTTCAAAAATTTAAGTATGGGCTTCCAGATTGTAAGTTGTTGCTATATTTTTCAATTTCTACTATCATATTCGTACTTAAATATGGAGGTTAGTTGTAGCTTGTTAATCAGCTCCTCATATGGCTTCACTGGAAATCTGATTACACATGATTACTTGGTTTTCGGTTGAGTAGAGTAGGGTTGTGTTGAATAAGTTTGGCATTTGAGCATTTCGTTTTCAGTTTGTTTATACAATAGATTAGGAATAAGACTCCATATCCCAACAAAGGCACTGGGGTGTAGCTACAACTTTGAATTTCAGAGATGCATGGATGAGAGACATTGACAGATATGCATGGTTGATAGAAAGAAACAAATGTAAGTTAAGGGGAGTGGGAGAAAGTTGTTGAATTACAAGGCACCTAGTATGTTGTTCTTAGCACCCCATAGGGGGGTGCTATCCCTATTTGGATCCAATGTTGAGACCTAGGTCTGCACCCATGCCCCTCCTCTCATTACCATATACCTCCATCAAAAAATCAGACCCTTTATGTTGGTTAAGCTGGTCCCCCATTACAAAAATGACTCAGATTTTATGATCATTACCCATCTTGACTAATTTTTGCACCATATTTTGTTTTATTGAAGGGTAATTATATGTTATGGTTTGGTTCTGAAGTACTTGTCATCATGTTTAACATTGGTTGAGATCATAGAAGGTGTAATAGTCTTTTATATGACCAAATAGGGCTGATTGTAAGAACTAGGTTGTTCTTGCTAATATTGTTAGTGCGTTGATTTTTAAATTATTTAACAATTTAATGAGTTATTTAAAATATTTAAACCTTTTGATTGGCACCTGCATACATACGTGATCATGAACGAACACCTCTGCACCAATCTACACACAGTTTCATCATTGTATAGTGTTAGTCACGGTCATGAGAATTGTACTGTACCATCATGGCTACTACAGTTTGTACAAAGGGTTAATAACATGCTGGTATCAATTTCAACATGAGGAAGTTTGCATTCAGTGCATCATTGACAATAAAAGCACTATTTACACCATGGTTCTTCCCCGAGAGTGATGGTAGTTGAACAGGATTGAACCACAAGGCCTTGAGCTATTCAAGGCCATACCTGAAATCAAGGATATTTTCGTAAAGGTAAAATGGTATGAATTCCTATGCGAATTTGAAGGATACCACATAGGCGTAGCTATGTTGATCATGCATACATTTGAAGGCATCACAAAAACCAACAAGAAAGAAAAGGTATCCCATAACCAAAGGTACACCATCAAGTGTAAACAGGTCAGCAACCCTAATGAAAGAGGAAATCCCTCGAATGCAATTGATGTCCTCCACTACAAAACAAAGGGAAAATAAAGGTAACAAGTGTTCTGGTATGCATCAACAAGCAGAGGATATCTCAGAAATACCATTATCACCTACAAGTGCTAAAGATACATAGTCAGTCGCTACCAAACAACAGGGTAAACTGCCCAAAACAAAAATGAAAGGGAAAATGAAATTGAAGAAGAATTCTAAGCTACAAAAGTAGCATTGGAAGCTACAAAGAAAGTATCAAAGGTTACAGAAGACAAATCAAAAGGCGCTACCCAAATTTACTGAAAAAACTTTTTTTTTCCCTATTTTTGTCATTCTCTTTCGGCACGCCTCCCGAACATATGGAGGTGAATTTGTGAAACCTGAAAGAGGTTTTTGTTGATAACAATCCCTTTCACAAAAAAATATCTCATATTTTACACAGGTATCATGGTATAAGACAATCAAAGAGACCTTTGAGGTCATTTTTTCCAGAAATTTGCCATGCTTTGTTTTTCCTGTTTTTGTCATTGTCTTCAGGCACGCCTCCTGAACCGATGGAAATAAATTTTTGAAATATGAAAGAGGTTTTTTTTTGGAACAGTCCCATGCAAAAAAACCTCTCTCATATTATACACAAGTATCACGGTATGAGATAATCAAAGAGACCTTTGAGGCCATTGTTCTCATAAATTCACCAAATTCTAGGTGAGTTTTGTTCTAGTTTACTGTTGTCAAAGAGGAGGAAGAGTTAGAGGATGATTTTCGATGCAGATATCTCCCAATTTACCTCCAACAATGTGCATGGATACAAGTGCTTGATTCAGAACATAGTTCTGTCAGTCCTAGTTATTTTTGTGAAGGCTCAGTTCATGTCAGCATATGCATCAGTTTATTTTTATCATTAGTAGCAGTTTTAGTTGTTTAAGTTCAAGACTTTTTAAATTAAGGAATAATAAGTGGTCATTTGTGTTTGATATGAACCACCTCTTTTTGTTAAGTTACGTTTTAAGTATGCATTATTGTACTCCAACAATATTTACTTAAGTCAACAAGTTTTTCTCCAATTGATAGTGTAGAGTTAAGCCTCGGTTTCAAAGGGACGAGAACCTCTGGAACAGTGATAAATATGCAATTTTTGTATGAATAAAGAGTTTGGTTTTTGGGAAGGAAATCAATATATAAAATTGGTTGAACATTTTCTATTATTGGATTAAGCTCTCTACCTGGTGAATATTCTCTTGATGACAGTGTGCTTTATGTTCAAATCTACATGTGTTTTAATCTTATTTTGGATGCAAATTGTGATATGTGAAAAGTAAATCTCATTTTCCTTTCAGCTATTGTTATAACTCATCTTTTACTGACATGCAACTTGGAAAACAACTAATTCTTTATTAAAGGATTTGTTTTATTGCAACCTATGGGAGTAATTGTGTTTGGATATTTGTTTATGGCTTGAAATATTATTTTGAGTCTCAGACTTCTTCCAATACGTAATTCATTGAGTTGTTTGTTGTTCTTCCTTTGTTCATCCCTCTATTTTATCACTTGTTTATCATTTGTGTGCCATCGACCAAGGAGGACCTACAGTCATATCACCTTGCCAACCCAACCATGCTTTTTTCTTGGTAAAACCAACCCTCCAACTGACCAACAAACCAAACTTGTTAAAAGCAAACCATTCCAAAAATTGAGGTGGCCTAGTTCTTCCCCTTTAGTAGTCAGGTGCATAATTTAGGACCGACACCTAGTTATACTGTGCGGGGTTATACTTTGGTTGTGCATTATTGTACTGTGGTTGCGCATTGGTGTATTGTTGTTGCGCATTGTTTTATGGTGGTGGTACCTGGCTGAAATGAGGTGCAACTTGTTTTTTCATCATTTATTCTTGCACCATATAAGTATATGAAGTTATTTATCTCATTGACTGCATCGTTCTACAATCCTTATCATCATGACTCACCGATTTGAAAAAATTGCAATATGAACTTTTGGGTATTGTCTTGTACTTCTAAATTGTTGGACAATGATATGGATCATGCCCATGAATTTTACAAATATTGCACCATGGTCCTCCTATTGTCAAAGGCTTTGGTACTCATGTTTCCATATATTGTGCAAAAGTTGGGCATTCATTCTTATGATGTCCTTTTGTCCTGCATAGTGTACACCAAACAACTTCTCTTTTCTCTTTTCCCCTATTATGGTTATGTTGAAATGTTATATTCTTCAAATCCACCTTTATTACCTCTATTGTTGGATCTGCCTGATGATATTGGCTCTCTTCCAATTGCAAGGCTGCCTGTAGAGCCTCTGCCTGAGTTTGGAACTTTTGTTGTCTTAACGGGTATTTCAAGTGTGGTAATAGTGAGTTCAAAAATAAGTGCCTATGTTGCATGTCAGTAATTGTGTATTTCAAATTACCTTTCAGATGTTTGAACCTATGATCAATCTCCCAAACAGATTCAACCCATTTCTGCCTGATTTCAATCATTTCGTTCATGTAATGATCTTCTAAGTTGGGCTTCTGAAATTTGTTTACCAGTAATTTTTTAACTTTTGTGATAGTCTTTGGTACTCACTATGGGTTTTTTATATCTAGGCTCATGTACTAGTCCAGTGCATGGTCTCTTAGTGTGATATATAACTGCACTAGCTTTGTATCCTAATATGTGATCTTCTTTTCTTTCGTTATTTTCTCATAGTTGAATAAGTGATTTTAAGGGTCCTCTGATGCCTCTCCCTAAAATTATGGTAATATGATCGTGGGATCATGTCCTGCCATTTTGAACTGTGTTGAACTACTGCCTCCACATGGTGTAGATAATTGACTATTAATTCTTGATCTTTCTCCCCCAATTGATTTTTATTGATTAGATCCATGTCTTGTTGCTTTTATTCCACTAAAATTTAGTTTTCTAAATGTTGGTGTTCTTTCTGGTGTATTAGTCACACTTGGGGTTGTAGGTTTCACACTGATGGTGATCTCGATTGGAGTTATGCCTTATGTTCTTGACCCTCGAGATCTTGTTTTCCTTTCATAAGTTGCATGCAGGATTTCCTCAATATTCTCCATAGCCCAGATATCATCTACCTCTTCTTCATTTCTTTCCAATCCCTCTCTCGCATCTATGGCTCTCTTATTGTTATTCATTTTATATTCGTAGGGTATTTCGTTGCACGTCTTTCCATATTTTTCCATTATTTTCTTTATATGGTCCTCCTCCATCATTATTGGGTCCATGGCCTCTTTATTCTTTCACTTATCCATCTCCTTTTCCATATCTCAACCTCATTTCAGTGCTTCCCCCTTCCCCCATGCACATAGGAAATTTTAGTTGTCTGATTCCATGGTGATCAAACCATTCTCATACAATTAAATCTCGATTGAAGTATACATCGATCTGATGTACCTACCTCTGGATCCATTTATAAAATCTATCTCTACTGCGGTGTAGGACTTCACGGTCTCTACTGCAAATGATCCAAAAAGGATCCATAGAAGGCTAAGAACAACTCAGAACTCATAGACGCAACTCAAGATGCTCGGAATGGCTTCAGTAGATAGAGAAAGGGAAAAAAATCAAAGTTCCCAAAACTCAGTTAAAATAGAATGATCGTGAAGAGCATGTCGCAAACGGATCGTCAAACAAAGTTACGAATCAAAAGATATTCTTGGTCAAAGTTTTGGTCAACCTAGCCCAGTCAACAGGGATCAATCAACATCTGTACTACTGACGTCATCATTAGTACGAATGGCGTCATCATTCGTACAGTATATGTGGCAAGCGAAGAGGGCCACACATGTCATGATGATGTCATCATGCCACATGGTAGCACCAAAAGCTGTCATGTGTCACCTGTTAATAGGCTTTCCATGGCTCCATGTGGACCGGTAGAAAAGTGCCAGGTGGCACCCCCAGGTGATACCACGTCGCACCATGTGTCCTCTATGGAGGCAATGTGGGCATGACATCAACAGCCAGGTGGGTCAATCAGTATATGAAACATGGCTCAATCAGAGGGTGCCATGTGGCACCCCCAAAATTCCCAAGGAGGGACTGTGACCAAAAAACCAAAAAAATATATATTAAAGAAACCCGCCAAAAATAGTGGCGGTTCCACCATATATGGTGGAATATTTCGCCAACTTCCAAATATAGAATCCACCAAAATCTCTGCCATTAGTTTAGCAGTGCACAAAAATTTTGGTTGTAACCATGTGTTAAAAGGGTAGTCTGCGGGATTTGATCCCGGGACCTCCGCCAACCAATGCTCTAAATATAGCTCCACCTACCAGCGTGCCAAACCACCTCATCAATGTTTAACCACCCGGATTTTGTATAAAAGGGGGATTTCAACCAGTGTATGGAAGGGAAGAGAACCAAAGGCATGCCCCATATGTATTTTGGCATGGATTTCGAGACAGGGCACACTTTTTGATATTTTTCCAGTCATTTGTTTTCGAGGAAAGGCACAAAAATCGAGGTAGGGATGTCTCTTGGGCCTGAAAGTGCCAAACTCAGATTGAGGCATGGAGATAGTCATTTTTAGGTAATTCGACGCCACGAACGTCGTGTTGATGTTAGTTTTCTGATCTGAGAAAATATTTTGTATCTTAACTCCAGAATGAGGTATACTTATGTATTTTTCCCAATTCTTTTGTGGAGTTAATAAAAAATCCTACCCATTTGAGAGCAGGACCCAGAGACGCAGTCCACCAAGGAAGAACTCCGTTATATATATTTTTTTTTCATACTTCATGCTTATGTATCTTTCCTTTCGATCGTTTCCTTCTTTATGGTGTATTGTAGTTTATGCTCATTTAATACAATTCTTTAATAAGTCACCTGACGAAAAGATCTAGGATCATGTTGGTATCAGAGAAGTTGTCTTTGACTTGAATTGTTGAGTATGAATTCTTACTAGGGCCAAGCATAGGCAAGGTGAAGGAACTCTTAATACATTCAATTCTAAAGTTGGCCATGCATCCTGAAGGAAGAAGATGGCAGAAGAGGACAAGTGTAATGAACAGGAGAAAAACTTTCACAAGGTCTTTTATCACATTTCAAAAATGGTCAAATGAATGTATGGAGATTATGAGAAGAGGATGAAGAAGAAATGGAAGAAAAATGAATCACCACTATATGATTATGCTTCGGTAAACCAAGGGATTGGAGGAGATCCTCCTAAGACTCCATATTTGTCTTCAAGTTCTAGTTCTTCTTCCTCTGAGCATTCTCATCACTCTCATCATTCTAGCCATGAAGTCTCTTTTAAGAAACCATGATTAAATCTTGATGTAAATTTATCTTTACCTATGTTTAATGGAGATGTTAATCCTGAAAAGATAGATAATTGGATCCGACAAGTTGAAGTATATTTCTATGTTCAACATATTGACAAAGAGGAAGTTAAAGTGAAATTGGCTCCTCTTTGGTTGGAAGGCACTGCTCTTGTATGGTGGGAGAGAAAGCTACATGATAGAAGTAAGTTTGGTAATCTTCTTTCCTCATGGTTGGAATTTAAAATAGATATAAGGAATCGGTTCTATCCATTAGGGTATTTACATAAAGCAATGGTGGAATGGAAAACTTTAAGTCAAAGTAAAGGTCAAACTGTACAAATATTCACAAAAGAATTTAGGAAGAAAGATCTTGCATTGAACATTCCTTTGGATTCTTATGAAACTTTAATGAAGTATATTGGTGAAATTCACAATTATATTCATCATACCTTGATCTTGTTTAACCCCACTAGTCTTGATGAAGTTTGTGTGCAAGCCACTCACCTTGAGAACAGGGGGAAACATGTTCAAGAAGATCCCACGAAGAAACCTTCCAATTTCTCACAAAAGACTTTCAAGAATTTTAAAAGGAAGGACAAGAATACCACTAAATTGATGATAGAATGAGGAAAACCATCTTGCACTCATTTCAAGAAGAGCAGTCACAATGAAGAACATTGTTGGAAACTACATCTAGAAAAGAAACCGAAACAGTTCAGTGGAAAGGGGAAGACAAAGATTGTTGCTACAATGCAGTAGGATCTTGATTCTAAATCAGGAGATGAAGCAAAGATCAAAACGGTTGGAGTACAAGGTAAAGATTCTCTTCATGCTAGCTCAAGTTCCAATAATTAATCTCATATTGATGAACAAAAGAGGAATGAGTTATTTCATATCCAAGTTGGATCTAAACATACTAAGATAGATACATTATTTTATCCGGGTTCCCATGTAAACTTAATATCTAAAGCACTTGTCAAGAAAATGGTTCTTGTAATGAAACCACATCCAAAGCCTTATCCTCTTGGTCGGGTATGTGATCAATAAAAACTTGATGTCACCAAACAATGTAGGATCATATTTTTTATTGCTTCAAAGTTGATTGATGAAGATGATTTGGATGTTGTACCACTTGATATATGTGGAAAAGTGTTGGGGAGTCCTTATCTTTATGATAGAAAATAAGTCTTCTTTCATCAAGAGAACAAATACCACCCTACTAAAGGGGGAGTGGAATATATTGTTAGAGCTCAGAACATGAGGGTAAATACAACACTTGTTAGTGCAGGGTAAATGAAAAGACTCATAACCACTAATAAGAGATATGTACTCATGGTCGTCAAAGAGAAAGATGTTAGGACATTCGACGCTTTCCAAGGGTGTGATCCATCTCATAAAAATGAATTAATTGATATTGTTTCTAAGTATGATGATATTTTCCAAGAACTAGATGGATTACCTCCTAAGAGAGAAATCCAACATGAGATACATCTTCAGCAGAATTATCCTCTTCCGAATGTGGGCATGTACAAGATGTCATTTGTGGAGATGATAGAGATCAAGAAGCAGGTACAGTGCTTATTGGATTAGGGGGTCATCAAGCCCAGTTCATCTCCTTGTGGTTCTCTAATCGTGATGGTGCCAAAGAAATATGGCACATGGAGAATGTGTGTTGATTACTGGGCTTTAAATAAAATCATGGTGAAAAATTGATACCCTCTTCCTTGTATAGATGATTTACTTGATCAGTTGAAGAATGTTATTTATTTCACTAAGTTGGATTTGCGCAGTGGATATCATTAGATTAGGGTTGTGGAACAAGATGAATGGAAGACTTCCTTTAAAACCAAACAGGGATTGTTTGAGTGGTTACTTATGCTATTTGGGATTTGTAATGTTCTAGCAACTTTCATGCATGTGATGAATGATGTATCCAGGCCTTTCCTAGATGACTTTGTGATTGTGTATTTAGATGACATTCTTATTTTTAATGGGAATTGGGATGAACATGTAAGGCATGTAAATCAAGTATTGGATACTTTGAAGAGGGAAAAGTTGTATGTGAAAAATTCTACAAGTGAATTTGGAAAGAATGCACTTGTATACTTAGTTTATATCTTGGGAGGAGGACAATTGAATATTGATCCTTCCAAAATTGAAGTAATTATAAAATGGCATGAGACAAATAGTGTAACCGAAGTTCGAAGCTTCTTAGGTGCAGTCTAGTATTGGAGGAGATTCATTCCTGACTTATCCTTTATAGCAGCTCCTTTGCATGCCTTAATTAGTGTGAAGAACACTTTTCAGTGGGAAGGAAAGAAAAAACAAGCTTTCGACACTTTGAAGGAGAAGATCAGTACCGCACTAGTATTAGTACTTTCAAATATTCAACAGTCGTTCGAGATCGATATAGATGTCAGCGGATACGCCATGGGTTTAGTATTGATGCAATATCCTAATCCTATATGTTACCACTCTGAAAATTTTAAACAAGTTGTTGTTAATTATCCTACATATGATAAAGAGTTGTATGAATTAGTTCAGCCCATAAAGAAATGGAAGAACTAATTGTTAGGGAAGGAAACAATTATACATACAGATCACCAACCCTTACAGTATCTTCAAGCACAAACCAAACTGCAACTATCTCGGCACTACAGATGGATGGGTTTTCTACAACAATTTCATTTGGTAATAAAGTATAAGAAGGGTATGAGTAACAAGGTGGTCGATATGATTTATAGACCTCCTATTGTTGCTTCTATTATTTTGAAGAATACTTCTTTATCTCATGATAGCTATGTAGAGAAATATGCCATTGATGAATATTGTAAAGAAGTATATGAGAATCTAACCCATGGTGCATAGTTAGAGAACTATTGTTTATAGTAAAAATTACTCTATCATCTTGGGAAGCTATGTATTCCTACAAGTGAACGAGTCCATGTAATATGGGAATCTCATACTTCTCTTATGTCTGGGCATTTTGGGGTGGGAAAAACTATGGCTCATTTGCAAAGGTTTTGTTACTGGACTGAAATGAAAGCAATTGTAACTAAATATATAAAGGGGTGTGTGATGTGTTGTTAAGAACCAAATATCAATATAGCATAGAAAAACCTCAGAATAAGTACTCAACGCCTTGAAAAAGAGAGAATTTTAGATAATAAGCCTCTTCGAGGGGGCAACCTCCTTTTACCCCACATAAATGTTCAAGTACAAGATGA
>ML783983.1:449140-459542 GCA_009831015.1 Picea engelmannii
TATATATATTAAATAAACCTGCCAAATATAGCGGCAGTTCCACCATATATGGTGGAATATTCTGCCAGCCGCCAAATATAGAATCTGCCAGAATCTCTGCCATCAGTTTAGCAGGGCACCAAAATTCCAGTTGTAACCATGTGTTAAAAGCAGATTCTGCGGGATTCGATCCCGGGACCTCCGCCAACCAACACTCTAAATATAGCTCCACCTACCACCGCGCCAAACCACCACATCAATGTTTAACCACTCGAATTTTGTATAAAAATGGGCTTTTGGCCAGTGTACGGAAGGGAGAAGAACCAAAGGCATGCCCGTAAGGATTTTGGCACAGATTTTGAGACAAGGCATGATTTTTGAGATTTTTCCAGACATTTATTGCAACGACAAGGCATGAGAACCGAGACAGGGGTGTCTCTTGGGCTTGAAAGTGCCAGACTCAGATCGAGGCATGGAGATGGTCATTTTTAGGTAATTTGATGCCACGAATGTCCTAGTCATGTTGGTTTTCTGATCTGAGAAAAGATTTTCTAGCTTAACTCCAGAATGAGGTATACTTATGTATTTTCCCCAATTCTTTTGTGGAGTTAATTAAAAGACCTACCCATTTGAGAGAAGGACCTGGAGATGTATTCCACCAAGGACGAGGTCCGTTATCAAGTTTTTGTGTTCATACTTCATGCTTATGACTCTTTCCTTTTGAGATTTTTCTTCTTTATGGTGTATTTTAGTTTATTCTCATTTAATGCATTCTTTAATAAGTCACCTGATGAAAAGATCCTGGATCAGAAAATTCAGTGATAAACCCTAAAACAATATTTTCTAACCTGAAATCTATTGTGCATGTAAATTTATTATTAAGTAGTTGTAACTGTATGATCTCCATAGGATTCCACTCTAGCTATCTGATTCGATTTGTATGGTGGTTGTCCTTTAACCTCAATAACCACTCCTGCAACAAATGTGGGAAATCATAGAAAAATACCTCATGCAAGTCATAAACATGTATCTGTCGATATATTTGTGTGGTGTTAACTTAAGGTTTTTGTTGTCCTTCTGCACAAACTCAAGTTCCTTTGTTTTCAACCATCTTTCGATCTCCTCCTTTGTTGGATTCCATGGCCTAAACATTCCCTTTTATACTTTCATCCTCGATGCGTTTCTTCCATGGATCCTATCCACTCAATCCTGCACAGTTGTATCCGGTAATAGAACCATTTTTTGATCATATTTACTTCTTCTTAGGCTGACCCAGGTTCAGATCTCAACATGTTTCCAACAAAAACCTCAAAACTATCATCCCTCCTAGTAAACTAAAAGGAAACGTTGTGCACAGGGTGCACAACTGAGTCTCACCCAAGATAGCTTTTATGGGGGACTGCAATACTCAGGTGTTTGCATTCTAGGAATGAGTGGGGATATGTGATTAGGTTCTTTCTTCCTTGTGCATTATCCTTGTTAATCATTCAATTACGCCTATGATTTATTCATCTTTAAACTTATGCATGCATGTTGATAAATCTACTTTAACCATTCATTTTTAAGATAATCATCAATAGAAAGTAAACATTCATTAACAATCACACATAACACAAGGTTTAATGTGGTTCACCCCCCCTGGGGCTACTTCCACAAAAATATGGCTTCTCTTCTCTTTTATTTATTCTGCTGCAAAATATTGTGTTGCATGCATGATATGAAAATGGAATGAATATGTTTACAATAGATCTTTAAAATGAAGAAGACTTGTGTCTTTAAATTGCAAGTGTGTAAATGGTATGTGTTTGGGTAATTGGATCAAGTTACTAACACATAAATTCAGTGATTTTTACTTAATCATGAGCACAATATTAGACAGATAAAAAACATCAATAATGAACACATAACACAACAAATGATAAAGGAGTTCGCCCCTCTCTTGGGATACATATCTTGGTCTACCTTCCCTTAGATCATTTTCGTTATGCTTAAAATTTTTTATTACATTGATCATAATACAATATAGATGGCTTCAATGGCTTCAAAATGTCCAAAAACCCCTAGGTGGGATTTTTCAGCACCTGGTTTGGCCAAAAAATGAAGAAGTTACACCTCCTAGAAGATTTCCCCTTCAAACTTGTTGTACCTTCTCACCAAAACACACCTGTGAATGACCAACCTGGCTCCCATAGCGTTCATGGGTCAAAAATCCAACACGCATGTGCACTTCGCAAATCGGTACAAACTGTCGAACATTTAGCGATTTTAGCGCCCCTTTGGGCGAAGGTGTAGGTCGCATGGGGGGCATGTGGCCACGTCCCAACATTTTCGCCAATGGTCCTGTGGGGTGGCCATATGGATTAACACCCACACCTATGGGGCTAAGAATTAGTGTAGAAAACCCACTCCAAATTTTAATGTAAAGGGGTTGATTCGTATGCAATATAACCGGGGGCTACAACAATCAACACAGTCCACACCAAACTCTTGCGCGCCATCACATATAAGCATGTAAATAGACCATGGGTTGGTTATATGGATAGGAACCAAGGACTAATAGTTTTCAGTGGTTGTGCCAAGTTTTAAATGGTGGGGACATGTGACAAGGCTACATGGTATATGTGTCGAGGGCTGGGGCTAGGGCCTAGCCCTTTACTCTGTCAGCAATAATTTGCATGTCTGGAAAAATGAATAGAACGTGATATCTTGCTCATACAACGTTTGTTTGATCCTGTTCAAGTTGTGTTGGGTTTGTAATGACAATTTCTACACACATGTATGTTTTGAAGTGATTCTGAGTACTTTGATTTTTTAGTATAATTTGATCCCCTGGATCACACCTTCCCATTGGGAAGCTTTTGGACCTCCAAAAGACTACTTTTATTCAATCTGAAGATGAGGATACAGTTCCCCCATATTTCCAATCTCAATCCACTTGGCCTTGCTTGGATTGGTTCCTTTGAGACCAATACAAAACTTGTCATGCCTTGTCTTGTACTTGGCTTAGCTCTTTCTCAATTGTTCTTGAACGGTTTGCTGCACAAACTGAACTGGTTCAATGAACTTCTTGGCCTAGTTATAGGTATGTTGAAAGTAGTGTATATGCTCATCCCAAAACTTAGGATGGTTTCTTTGCAATCTAGCCACCTTCTTTCCCATACCAAAATGGCCAACAACAAGAGAAGAATGTACTTCCCTTATCATGTTGACACTTTCACCCTATGAAAATCATAGCTTGCCAAGATACAAAAGTTTACAATGCACATAGGAATCCAACTCCTCAACTTGGTTAGTATGAAAGAAAGTTGCATAAACATTATTTCCATCAACATCTAAAGCATATTGTTCCAAATAGCTCTTATCCATGATAGGATTATGCTTGAAAACAACTAAAGCACTAACAATAGGCCTAGTAAGCATATCGACAACTTTTTCATAAAAGTATTTCTTATACCTTATCACCAAGTGGAAAACATAGCTTGTCAAGGAATGCAATGGAGATTTCTTTCATCTCAAATCTTTCTTCCATGTCTCCTTCAACAATCATATATGTAGTCTTTTTCAAGGCTCTGAAATCTACCCACATATGCCATATACAGTCTTTTTTTGGTACCAACCAATTGGTGACCTACATGGTGAAGTGCTTGGTTTGATGACCCCTTTTTCAAGCAACTCCTGGGCTTGTTTTCTTATTTCAACATTCTCCATGACTGACATCCTGCACATGTCAATTTTTGGAAGAGGACCTCCTTGTTGCAATAGAATCTCATGTCGGATACCTCTTTTAGAAGGAAATCCCCTTGGTTCCTGAAACATCTCAACATTTTCGTTAACAAACTCATACAAATCAGATTGTAACTTTGCATAAAATCCTTTGAGAACTTGTTCTTCATCATTGTCTTTGGGTTTAATAATCAAAAGTACAAGGTTCTTACTAGCATTGACTAGTCTTTTCATTTGTCCAACATTTGTAAGTGACAAATTCATCTTGTGTGTATGTGCTCTAACAATGTACTCAACTCCATCTTTAAACAATCATACTTCTTCTCGTGATGATGAAAAATGGCTCTCCTATCATATAAGTATGGGCTTCCAAACACAATACCACAAATATCCCATGGAATGACATCAAGCCCTACCTCATCTATATAGTTTGCAGTGATGGAAAATCTAATTTTACACCTTCTTGTCACATAAAATTTGTCATTGTCACATATCCAACCTAAAGGGTATGGATTAGGATGAGGGGTAGTTTCCAAATCTAGTTTCTTGAAAATGTCTTCAGAAATAAGGTTTGTTTGTGATCCCGTATCAAAAAGAGTATATATCTTGGTATGTTTTGAAATTACCCTTATGTGGAAAATCTCTATCCTTTATTTTTCATGTTGAGTTTCATAGATGGCAGAATTTGAAGAACTGGTGCTTGCAATAGAATTCTTACCTTGTAAACCCATGGTTGTGATTTTTGTTTCATCTTCCAAATAAGATCCTAAATCTTGTTGTACAGTTGCAATAATGTTTGGTTTTTCTTTGCTGTTGAAGTTTTTGGGTCTCTTTTCAGGATGAAGTTTCCAACAATGGTATTCATCATGGCCATCCTTTGAAAAATGTTTACAAGAGATTTTCTCCCTCTCTTTCTTGACTGAAGCATTTTTCTTTCTATTTCCTTCAAACTTCCTCTTTCCCTTGTCTCCATTAAAAGACTTATTGCTTCCCTCTTGAGGTTGATTCGTTCCTCTTGCCTCAATGAGTATCCTGCACACATACTTCATCTACATTTGAAGGATTAAACATAAGTATTGTATGCCTCAAGTAGCTATGCAAACCTCCAATGTATTTGAGAAAAGTATCTTGTGAAGACAAATCTACACCCAAAACCAAAGATCTTCTCCTAAATTCTTGAGTGAAACTTTGCACGTCTTTCCCTTTAGCTTTCCTAAAGTTTTTCCAATCCATAATAGTTTTCTTCATGTATGCTAATGGATCAAATTTCCTTTTAATTGCAACAATAAAATTATTCCAAGAGGATAAAACTTTACCATGTTTCTTCATGTCCTCTTGAGTTTTGGCTTCCCACCAAATGAGTGTTTCACTGTCAAATCTTAAAGAATCAAGTTGATTCTTAGTTTCATCATTTGTGATTCTTTGTATCCTACAATACACTTCAATTTGATGAATCCATCTATCTAATTTCTCAGCATTTACCTCTCCATTGTACATTGGCAATTCAAACTTAATATCAAGATTTAGTAAAGGATTTTTTAAAGGATTTTTACCATTATCTTTTGGAGAGTTTGGAGGTGGTTGTGAAATGGTGGACAAGGTGGAATATGGAGGTGAAGGAGGTGGAGAATCACCACTCCCTCCATTTCCCTCTGGAGTTTTATCACCATTGTCTCCATTTCCCTTTAGAGGGTTGGAGCTTTCACCTTGAAATCTTGCATTTATTTCCTCAAACAAAACTTTGACTATCTTAGTCATGTCATAGAAATCCTTTTTGAAATTTTCCTCCTTTAAAGGAAGAGTTCCATGACTCTCCTCATGAGCCATACTTGGTGAATATCTCCTTGAAACTTGAGGTGATTTGATAGTTCTCCTTCTTGACAGTTGAGAACTTGCCTCTACAAGTTGACCTTCTCCTCTTGTGAGCTTCAACCTTGTAAGCATTAGAAAAACAAAAACAACTTGCAAACAATCAAGCCTTCAAAAACCAAAGCAATGATACCAACTGATCTGAAAATGGAATGAATATGTTTCCAATAGATATTTAAAATGAAAAAGACTTGTCTCTTTAAATTGCAAGTGTGTAAATGGTATGTGTTTGGGTAATTGGATCAAGTTATTAACACATAAATTCAGTGAGTTTTACTTAATCATGAGCAACATATTAGACAGATAAAAACCATCAATAATGAACACATAACACAAAAAATGATAAAGGAGTTCACCCCTCTCTTGTTCTACATCTCCTAGTCCCGATTCCCTTGAACCATTTTAATTATTCTTAAAAATTTCTCTTACAGTGCCCAGAATACAAAATAGATGGCTTCAATGGATTTAGAATGTCCAAAAACCCCTAGATGCGATTTTTCAGCACCTGGTTTGGCCAAACAATGAAGAAGTTACACCTTCTAGAAGTTTTCCCCTTCAAGCTTGTTGTACCTGCTTGCCAAAATGCACCTGTGAATGACCCACCTGGCTCCCGCAGTGTTCCTGGCTCAAAAAACCAACACCCACACGCACTCCAAAAATTGGGGAAAATTGTCAAACAATTAGCGGATTTAGTACCCCTTTGGGTAGAGGTGTAGATCACATGGGGGGCATGTGGTCACATCCCAATGCATAATTTGGGCTTCGTGGCTAACTATGCCCAACATTTTCACCAATGGTCATATGGGGTGGCCATATGGATTAACACCTGCACCTGTGGGGCTAAGAATTAGTGTATGAAACTTGCACCAAATTTTAATGTAAAGGGGTTGAGTCGTATGCAATATAATCAGGGGCTACACAAATCAACACAGTCCGCGCCAAATTCCCGTGTGCCATCACATATAAGCATGTAAATAGACCGCGGGCTAGTTATATGGCTAGGAACTACGGGCTAATAGTTTTCAATGGTTGTGCCAAGTTTTAAATGGTGTGGACATGTGACAAGGCTACATGGTATATGTGTTAGGGGCTAGGGATAGGCCCCAACCCTTTACTCCACCACTCAAACTCTTAATGCAATTCAAATATTTAATTTAAAAATTATGGTATAAGAACCATTGTGGGTGGGCTAGTATCCTGGCCTTACCAAAACTCTTCCCCACGCTCGGAGGTCATGGGTTTGACTCCTATGGAGTCATATAATTTTTCCAAATGCCAACCACTTCGAGGGTGCCACATGGTAGCCCATGACTGGGCCATGTGGCACCATAATATTTTCCCACCTGAAATGACACTTGTCACAATATGATTCTCCCACCTATCTGCCAACACCTGTCGAGTCAGCCTACCAACTCCTCTGCCACATCATTGTATAGTCGTACGACCTGTATGGTCAGATTCCACGTTAGCACTGTACGGACTGTATGGACTGCACAATCAACAAAAAATTGTTTTTTTTGGAAAAAACGAACAGAATGTGATATATTTCTCATACGACGTCTATTTGATATCGTTCAAGTTGTGTTGGGTTTGTAACCATGAGGCCTACGCACACATCTGTTTTGAATCGATTTCGAGAATTTTGATTTTTGAGCATAATTTGATCCCCTGGATCAACGCATTATATCTTTAGTAATACAATCAAGATTGAGGGTAAGAACCCTCTGTGAGGTGGAGTATATCACACCAGGATCCTAAGCCTTTGACCTAACCCTCAAATACTACCTTACTTGACTCTTCTACAAGACTTATTACAATCAACAACCCACAAATTCATAATAATCAACTCTCGTTGTTATAATCTCCTTTTCCTAGACCTATTAGGTCCTTATCTATACTATTTTATCAACTTATAGCCATTACCATCTTGTAAAAAACCCTAACCCTATCATGGTTAGGATTATCTTTCTGCACACCACATTGTTTTTTCACCTTCATGCTGATTTTCCTTCTTTTTCTACATGTTCCTTTCTTACCACCTGTTGTGCGCGCTCCAAAATTAGGTCTTCCTTTCCAAAAATAGGTCTTTCCAAAAAACTATCTTTCTCCAAAGATAGGCTCGCTCCCTAAATAAATTTCCTTCTCAAAATAGGTCTGCGCCCAAAATAGACTTCCTTCTCAAAATAGGCATGCACCCAACAGTTCCCAATCTCTAGATCTATGTATGGGGATCTGTTCTCCTTGGGATTTGTGCCCAATATATAGGGCTAGGTATGAAAACCTCCTCCTAAATTAGTTGGCAATTAAATTCCAAAAATAGTGGCATCTCCATTAAATCTGGGCTCTTTGGTGTATTGGTTAGAACCATGGCTATTAATAGCATAGTTCGGGGGTTTTATTCCCACGATCCTCTCTTGGAAAATTTGTTGGTTTGTTATATAGTTTTAAAACTATATATAGGATAGGTTTTAAACCATATGGTATGTACATTGGTATAAAGTTAATCCCCCACGCGATATGGTGGATTGTGTTCGTATGTTAATACATAAACCAAGGGCTAAGGCTAGGGTCAAGGGCTTAGGCCCTTGACCCTTTAGCCTCCCAAACAAACTTTAATGTTAATTCAAATACAATATATGTCATATAGAGGTTAAGACACAAATGAGGATGTGATGGTAATGGGGCTTGTGTTAAGGCTTGGGAGGTTATGGAGGTCACGGGTTCGACCCCTGTCGACTCTATAATTTTGATATACCTTAACCATCACTGTCTAGTAGGGGGTTTCCACATGCTGACCTCTCATTGACTCATACTTGCCACTTGTCAATATACCATTCATCCACCTAGAGGTACGATCTTTCCATTCTTCTTCCAACTCACTTGCCAACTGAATATGCCACATAACTTGTTGTATGACCATGTGTCATGTGTCACCCTTGCAGTGGTGACACGTGTCACCTATTTTTTCCCATGTACTTTGACCTTTGACCTGGTTGGCCCAAATTTTGATTGCTTGTATCTTTTGCATACAAACTTTGTTTGACTTGTCGTTTGTGTTGTTGGAAAGATGACGACGAGATCTACGCATTGATGTCATTTTTGGAACGATTTGAGATGGTCAAATTTTGAGAATTTATGGATCCCCTATGACCTTTGTTAGCATTCGGGATCCTCCTAGACCTCTATGACCATTCCTTATATCCTCCTAGATCACTCATCCTCAAGCCAGTTGCTGACCTTCAGAGGGTGGAGATCAGAGTAAGAGAAAATCATTGTTCGACAAAACCATATATCGCGATGGTTGGACCTGAGTTAGAGAAAATAATCAAAGTAGGTTGGAGGTGTCACTTGACTCAAGTCTAGGGATTAGGGAGGCAAGTATGAAGGTGATAGATGGATTTGGAGTGCATGAGGGAATATGTGTCTGATAGAAAGTCAAACTCATGACATTACAGGAAGTAGTCTCTCGTGATATGGGGGTGGACAAAGAGAGGGACAATGTTGGGTGTGTAAAGAGATGTGAGTCCCAAAGGTGTGGATAGTAGTTGTGAAACTAAGTCCATTGAAGAAAGAATGCAACATCAGTGAGGGTGATCAAGCATGGAATGGGATGAAATAATGAGCCCATTGGATCAGTGAAGGAGATGAAGCATGGAGACAGTTACCAGTGGAAGGGAAGGTAAGTTACTAGAGTATATTCTCTACCTGAAAGTTGTCAGTCGGTACAACATTAAGAAGTGGAATAATGAAATTATGCGAATGGTCTGGTATGGAAGAGGCAGTGAATTACACATCTCGAAAGAGTGGTGTAATTGACTCATAACTCAATGATGAGCGGAGGAAATAGCACTTGGGTGGAAGGAGAAGAGAAACTGGGACCAATACATGGAGGAATTTCTCCGCTGAATATGGGGAGGAGAGAGGTTATTTATAGAGGAGGAATATGAACAATAGGGATATTATGAGATGAGTGTGACCAAGGTGATGTGTCATAGATGGCATCAAATATGGAGGCAAGGAGATCCCAATGTCGATTTTTTTTCTCGATGATATGCTTGTATGAATTAAGTATTATAATAGATGTCGTACCGATGAGTGGTGAACTGTGTTGGATTTAGATTCTTGTGCTCGAAGGATAAGTGTCATTGCCAAGAACTCTATCCAATACTCAAGTAAAATGGTTGTCAGGGGACAATGATAGGAGTTGTGGTACAAGGGTACTCCTGCATTGAATACCTTGGAAGGAGAGAAATATGCCCAATGATTCTATCAATATGTATGAGTGGATTGGAATGACGGTTGGATGGATTGAGAAACCGTTTACCTATCAAAGGTCTCACTAACATGATAGTTATGATGGTTCTTGGGGATACTTTTCCAGTTAATAAAGAATATCCACTGACTATTACCAGAATTTGTTGGCAGGAGGAGATCATACATAAGAACCATAGTGTGGATTGAACATATGCATGCATTGTTAGACAACTGAGAGGGGGGGGGGTGAATCAGTTGTTATTGAGCTTAAACAATTATGCTTCTTTTAAAACTCTTTGCAGAAACATTGAATGATGATCACAATAATGCAGAGAAATAAACACAGGCACATTCATCATCAGTCACATATATGAGAAACACAGAGACAGATATTTTCCAAGGAAACCCATACAGGGTAAAATCCTCTTTTTCTTTATATGATAAGTAATAATTACATTCTTTACATTATCATACATATGAGCACCAACTCATAATGAGGCTACAACCTCTGTTTAGCAAGCTGCAACTTGCTGAGAGCACCAACTCTCTGTTTTCTCTAGCACCAACTAGAAGGAAG
>ML783983.1:529696-559420 GCA_009831015.1 Picea engelmannii
TCTCATTGATTCATGTATGATCTTATTTTGATTTCTGGCTTCTAGCTAGTGAGCCCAATATTGGGGGTTTTGAGGGTTTTGACATAACAAACCCTAGAGCACGATTCGGTGGTGAAATATTCCACCTATCTTGTCCCAAGCTTGGTCTCGAAGATACAATACTCTCCCACACCATTCTAGTTCCAGCTCTACTCAGTTACAGGAGGATTCTACATCAGTTTCATGTGCAGATAAAGAGAGGGCGCACTAGTTGAGGGATTCCAGCAAGAGGGGCACACCATCTTTGGAGAGAGATTTGTTGTAGGAGATTGGCAGGGTCGTTGAGGATTCTATCACTTGAGTTTTCATTGCAGGGCCTTGGACATCAGATCTAGTGATTTCTGAGACAGTTTTATGGCTCAGATTATTTCTTGAGCAGTGGGGCGAATTGGAGAGAAGGAGGGCGTTTTTGAGATCCAGATCTAGTCCGTTTGGAGGGGTTACACTTCAGATCTGACCCTGATACTTTACCTAGTGACTTGCAGTGTCCCGATCTATATTTTTGGAGAGTTTCAGAGCATTTGGAGGCCTCCTTCAACAGGGCCGAATTATCTAGGGTTTCAGTCATCTAGTGGGGCACACCATTCAGTGGGGGATTTTAGATCTACAGAGATTGAGAGGGATCTTGGAGATTCGGTCACCTGGGTTGTTCTTAGCATCACCCGATCTATCAGTTTGCATATTTATTAGGGTGATTGGACACTTTTGGCAGGAGGGCCGAATTATCTAGGGTTTCAGTCATCCAGTGGAGAACACCATTCAGTGGGGGATTTCAGATCTATAGAGATTGAGAGGGATCTTGGAGATTCGGTCACCTGGGTTGTTCTTACCATCACCCGATCTATCATTTGGCATATTTATTAAGGTGATTGGACACTTTTGGAAACAGGGCCGAGTTATTGAGGGTTTCATCCTTCTATTGGAGCGTGGCATTCTTCAGCTGGAGAGTTTGGCATTCAGATCTTCTTGTATTGATCTTCATTTCTCATTCAACCTTTGGAGGCATATTTTGTATTAGCGGGAGCATTTTGTAGCAGCTCTTATCTATTTTCTATCTTCTTGGCCATCTGTTGAGCATTCCAGATCGACATCTTCATTGTAGCAGGTTTCTCTATTTTATGAACAAAGAAGAATTGAGATGTTTTGGATTGTCTATCTTATTGCATATGGTTGAGGTATGTTCCATGGTTATATCTTTCTATTATTTGCTGCATACACACATATAAACACATCTAAAAGGTAGATCAACAAAGTGTTTGACGAAATACCTCACTCAGAAAAGGTTTTAAAAAGACACCAAAACAGTGATGATCCTTGCATAATGGCTTGGGATCATTACACGTCAGCATTAATCTTCTGACACACAGACCATGGCATCACATTGGCTGACGCTCCTAAGTCTACCATACAATTGTGCACGTTTCTATTAAAGATTTCGAAAGTTAACAAAAATGGAGGTACATTTCTGCGAGTACTAAGTGTGGAAGCTTGTGGCTTTTTACTCGTAGTTTCTAAAGCTAATTTATCTACATTATTTACATTATTTACAGGAAGGCTTCCTTTATCGTGAGGATCAGGATTTTTCTTGGTGGAAGTCTTCTGAGGAACTTTGTTCTGAACAACCTTGTTTGAATTACCATTTTTGCTATTCTCCATGATGTTCTGTAACATTTTTTGTAGCAAAAATGGAAATTTTAATAACTCATAAACAGAAATGTTAGCCCTTAACTTGTTTAGATCTTCAACTAAATCATAATCTAAGTTGGGGTTTACATGACTCTGTTTAGTCTCAGCTGGTTTAGATTTCTTTGGGGGCAAAGTCGTAGTGTTTTTGGAAGAAGGTTTGTTTGCGGTCTTACTCCTAGTATTGTAAGAATGTACTGTCTCGAAGTTAGCCTGAAAAATACTATCCGAGAAGTGTCCAAAAATGTTCATAGAAGATTGCTCTTCTTCTTGAATTGTCTCTTGTTCAACAACCTCCTCAGGAATCTCAGGAGGCATCAAGTTATCCTGGGCTTCTAGAATGGTTTGAAGGGCAAATTGCAAACTTTCTAGGTTCAGGCCCTCGGTATTTGGATTAGGTCGATTGGTGGGAAAAGGCTTCCTGAATGGGGGTTTGTAAGGCCCTTTGCTCGAAGAAGCTTCTTCGGCTGTCCTTTTCAAATCTATAACTTGATTTGACAGTTTTTGAACGACTTTCGTTAAGTTTTCTAAATCCGAGCTTTCAGGTTGTGCTTTATTTTGAGAAGGTTTAGGGAGGATTTCGATCTTCTTTTTGGAAGAAGAACTAATCTCTGTTTCATTGCTAGTAGTGTCAAGTATGTCTTTTTCAATCTGGCTGGCCTCTTCGAAGGCCTCTAACAACGTGGCTTTCTTAGATCGTTTTACCCAAATGGCTATACTTTGATGCAAGGATTTGGTATAGTATGCTATGATAAGATTCTCGGCAGGCATCGAGTCCGTAGGGATTCGGTTCTTAAGTGTTAAGAATCTTTGATTAAAGTCTTTAATTTTCTCTTTTGGGTTCATTTTTAAGCTAGAAAGCTCCATAACTAGAACTTCTGGAGACTTATCGTCTCCAAACTTTTCTAGAAAGCAAGATTCAAACTTTTCCCAAGACACGATGGTATGGTGTTGCTAGGCAAGGTACCATGTAGGGGCATTGCCCTTGAAAGTATAGGGGAAAAACCTACATACTACGTCTTCATGCTCGACATTACGGAGTCTAATGGCTAACATAAACTTTTTAATGTGGTCTTCAGCAATCTGTTTAGAGTCAGGGTCAAACTTGGGAAGCCACTTCTCCGGATGTTTGGGTAAGGGATGTTGAGCCCCAGGTACGGCTACTGCATCCTGGTCGAGCCAAGGTCTGGCAGGATTGTTCTGGTTGGCCATTGGTGTAGGCAGTGTGGAAGGCTGAGAAGGGGAACTGCCTTCATCAGAAGAGTCTTCTCCAGAAGAAGAAGGAGATGATGGAGGTGGTGAGGGTGGTATTCCAGATCCTCCTATAGCAGGAGTGAGGATTGGATCTGTAGGGTTTAAAGTGAGGTTAGTGCCTCCAAGTTGTTCTCTGATATCAAAGAAATCTAAAGGTTGGTCTAAAGGCAGATTTGGTTGCCTCAAACGGGCGAAAGCACTATGTGTTCTCAAGAGAGATTGGCGAACAATTTCTTGTACGTCACCACCTGTAGGATTGGGGGTTACTGGTTCGACTGGGATTCATAGATTGTCGTTTGATGTGGTTGCTATTTGAGGGACGATTTTATCGTTTGAATGACTTCTTGTCACTATAGGTGAGCGGTTAGGTGGTGGAGGAGTCTTACGACCTCCTCGTGCCATTAATAAGTTTCAGGCCCTCCTTCTAGCGCCATTTGTTGACAGGCGAAATTGATCGTCCATCAACTGGAAGAGTGGATCTGGTCTGGGGTTGTCTAAATAACCCAAGCCATTTGGGATGATCCACCCTAACGGTTTTAGCGGCTCCGTTGGCCAATCTAAGTCCTAGGAAAATGAAAGAAAAACTAACTAAAAGAACTAATCTAAAATGAAAAACAATAATTAAAGCAAACTATAAACGAATCTGAAATAAATATATACAATTTAATGCCTAATACTATAATAATTCTATGAAATTAAACGTTCAACTATCAACAGAATTAGATCTTAATCACAAATGTACAATATTTACAGATTACAGATTTTACATGAAAACCTGCTAAAATCATTTGTGAGTTGTCCTGTGACAGCAAAACCGTTTTTTTTTATTTTCTAATTTTATGAGAAAGAAATAAAATGAAAACTAACTAAGTTGGGCAATTAAAATAATAATCCTAACTACAAATCTAAACTATATATTTCTATCTAGACTACTCAAATAACACTAATAAACTAACCTGTAATAACGCTTTCCAATTTGTCCTGTGTAAAGAATCTAGTTTAGTTGTTCGATGGGAGGAAACCCGCACCAGATTCTCTGCAAGCTTCTTGTAAACCAGAAGCAGCAGTGCTCTTTGAATATCAATAACAGAACAAACAAGACATAAAATTGACAACAATCTTATGATTTACAAATCATCGTAGTTAAATAAATCCATGTGTAAGATTTGTACAGAACAGTTCAATTAACGAAAAAGATAAACCTTTATTCATTAAATTGAAATGGAGTAATTGTTGTACTAAAAGAAATAAGAGACATCAGATATGGACAACACATAAACCAAATCACATCAACATGCAATGAATCATGATAGCTAAAGTAGTCGATAATTGATTGCAAACTGATATGAAGAAAACTTGAAATAAAAGTTTGATATATTGAAAGCTAAAGTTGTTACAAGACATCAACTTTCATCCTAGTCTGAATTATTATAAATCCATAGTCTGGTTCTCCCCACAATTGATGATGATGGGTCCATTACAAAAAATAACAAGTATTTAAAGATCATAGGGTAAAACATCCCTGTGGGAATTATCAAAGCAGTTTACAAAAAATCTGGGAATAATCTCCCAAGTCCCTATTTTTGCCTATGACTAACAACTGAAAACTATATCTAAACTGCTACAGCATGTCCACTTTTTCAATGAAATTCGTAGGTACCTACAGGTAGACAAGAATACAGAAGTTTAGATAGTGTTTTATTGATAAAATTGACAAAAATCTAATTTTTAAGACTAGCTACAGAATCTTGTGATTCTGTAGCTGGTCTTATTTGAAAATAGGACCCTTTTAAATCAATCCAAAACTAAAAGACATATATTCAAACTATTAAACAAATCTTTAATTACTAATTCCAAACAGAGCGAATCATTCATGCCACACCAAACCAAAACTTGTATGCAAATTGAAACAAACGAAATCGTGGTTTCTTAACCGAACGGTGACAGGAATATATGCAAAATGTCAAATATTTATTATTACCAATTGGGAGAAGACAGAATCGATTGACAGTTGGGGAACCAATGAAATCATCTCTTGAACCAATTTCAAAATAGACTATAATCGATTTAGCCAAGTCTTTCATACGAATTAAATAGAGACAAAATATGTCAATCCGAACTTAACAGAATCGTTTTTGAAAATCAAAACTAACAGAGCCATATCAAATCTATCTTTGATACCAATCCAACTCATACAAGTAATTATGCTAATTCAAGGCACGCAACAATCGTTTGCAAATCAAATCAAAGAGGAAAGAATCGAAACAGTTTGGGGCCAACACAATCCTTATGCAAAATCATATCAATAGAAACATAGCCACATGATTTTAGCAAACCAATCTTTTATACAGGTTGAATGCAATCATAATCCAAACGAAAATATTTATTCAAAACGAAACAGAATCGTTTCTGGTAAATCGAAATCAACAGGATTGTTTTGAATTAATTAAAAACAAACAGAACTAATCGAAAGAAAACCCAATCGACTACCCTGATTGAAACGTGCAAAATTGTTTCAAAGGCAAACCAAACAGAATCGAAAACAAACCAATCATTTATACTAATCTGAGAACAATAAAATCGCATTAACCAAATCATAGCTGTGTCCGAGTTTAGCAAACAAATCTTCTGTATATGATTCATAACGAGAATATTTTTGAAAATGACAAAATCATTTTGAATCTATTAAAACGAATAGAGCTAATTCAAAGAAAACTCAATCAATTATACTAATTCAAACCCACTCATAAAACAAAATCGATATTGAAATGCATACCTGAGCAGTAGGAAATGATTTGATCAGGACAACTTTGAATTGACGAAGGTCGTTGCTGCCTCCACATTCCTGAAGACAATTGAACCGGTGGTTTTTTGTTTCTTCTCGTTGGCATGTAGCCTGTCGTTCTCCTTTGACAGCACTGTAACTCGTTCCTCTAAAGATTTGATCTTGGATTGCAACAGGGGAACGTCGGTGTAATAACGTTCAAGCCAAGAATTACATTGAGTGCAAGGTGGATGATTTGGCATCACAAGCGAGGGTTCTTTCAAGTTACCAGGGGTTTGATTGTGAAGCTTAATTCCCAGGAACTTAGGATCGTTCTTGAGGCACGGCGGTAAATTGGAAACATAGTCATAGGGTTCCATAGAGCATAGACCATGAGAATAGGGGTATTCCTCAGTCAAGAATCGTTCAATTTCGGAGTCTGAGTCCTCGCTCAGCACTATTGGCTTCTGGTCAACATTTTTCTTGGGTTTGTTCCTAGCACATCTGGATATCCATCGGGCATTTTTATTTCCTTTGTTGTTCACACCAGTATCACCCTTACCTTTCTTCCTCATAGGCTTCTTAGCAGCCTTAGCATTGTTTTTAGCACACGGGTCGACAATAGTATCGGGTAGGTCAAGGTCGGGGCAATCTGGGGGTTTGACAGGGGGTAGAAGGATATGAAGTGGAACGGCTGGTCCAACCAGAGTTTCATTGACCACAACCTTGTCTACTTGGACACACTTGGAGGTGGAAAAGTCATTCCTTGATAGGAAGGCTTGCAAACTATCTCCACTAAGGCTCAAATGGTGGACGACAATGAGTTTGATCAAGCCGTGATGGAAAAGGCTGCTATCAGCCTTCTCATGCTTGAATCATTTGGGCATTTTGTACAGACTATGTAAAAGATAATGTGGCATATTCAGAGGGTAGCCTATAAAATTCATTAACAACCGAAGATGATACAGAAGTACCAAACCATAATGACCTTCGCAGGTCACAAACTGTTTAACGATTTCCAAAAGATCGTGCCACCTGGGCTCGAGGGTAGTGAGAGGCATACCTCTATCGCAGCTAACAATCTTTCTCGATGTGAATAAGAGCAACCATGGAACCTCGTCTACTTTGAATTTTTTGAACCACCTTTGCCCGGTGGCTGGTAAGCCTGTAGCCGAACTTAGGAATTCCTCATTTATCTCGAGCTGTATGTCTCCAACCTTAGCCCTGTAACCATCGAAGGTGAGGGTGAATTGTTGGGTAACCGAAAGGTTAAAACCTTCAAACCTCTGGATAAACACCAGCCGGCCACTATTTAATAAATCTTCATGAGCATTGTCAAAAAACAGGAGTGTTTGGCTACCATTAGGCTCTATTCGCACCACAGGTGCCATAGGTAAGGGTACACAGTGAGTCGGGTGAACGGGCAAGGGTTTGGACAGGGTAAACGTAGGATCGGATAGCTCACAGACTTCCATGAAACCAACAGAGGTAACCCGGGATAGGAGGGAGGCATTAATGCCCGAGTGTGCGAGGGTGGTGGAGCTAGATCAGCCCATGCAAAACAGTCATATCCAAATGTACAACCAACGGCGCATATGGTGATTCAAATCACTAATGCAATGTGTTAAAATCAAATGCCATTCAAACAATTAATGAAAACTATGATAGGTTGATCCAAAAATTTGCACAAGCAATGTTTGCATGGTTTTAAAATCAAAGCAATTGTTTCGAAAACAACACCAAGGGTTCGATCAAAACAAGTATGTGTTGTATGAAATGATTGCACCGAGGGTTTAACCGCAATGTCAAAATGTTTTCATGAAACCAATGCGCCAAGGAAATCGATCACCTTATCTCCCAAGGATTTCCTTGATCACCTTATCTCCCAATTGAAATCCATGGAAGTAGTTGACCAATGCCATCTCTACCATTTTCACAACCTCATCCAATCTCACTCCACCTAAAATGAAATTCAAAGGGTGTTTGTGTTTCTTACTGCACTTTTTTTTTTTTTATCCTTTATTACAAGTGAGTAAAACAAGATTGAAGGTAAGGGATTTTAATTTACAACATTTTCACCTCCCAAAACTCCACTCATTAGCTCTAGTCCCAATGAAGAACCCACAAATCCTCTCCCACCTAGTGTCGGAGACTCAAAAACAAAGATATCAAAGGTGAACCCTCAAATCAAATCTATAACATGGTCTAAACCAACGATTTGATGGCCAAACTCTGAAACTTTTGTAACATAAGCTTATGGACAATATGTGTAGAATGGAGATACCCTAGAACAAAAGATATCCCAAATTTGAGGTATGATGTTCAACCCTAGAGTTAGTATGAATGAGAACTCATGTGGTACTTATCATAGATGTATAAGGAAGTACTTCCAACTAAATATACAACCAATGTAATGACTTTAAATACTGGATCACATACCCATGATGTAGCTATTCCATTATGCCACTCATAAAATACATTTTCTAGAGGTTTTTTGACACTCACATTAATATTTTTAGCCATTTTGGCCAAATTTTGTGTAGTATATTTAGCCAAGGAGAGGGACCCAAAGGATACCATTTATGTGATGACACTTTAAACCTACTAGGGAATGATTTTACACAAGAGTTATACTATATAGACTAACCTATGAACGGATCTTTTGAATAGTCAGCCAAATCTTTGTCCATATTGCAGAACCCTAGCACATTCTCCAAACCCTAGCTCCATCCACATATTCCCTCCACCAAGTGGTCAAGCCATGAACCAATAGTCACTAGATATATAAACAATAGAGTGAAATATTTTCAAACTAATATTTAGCATTATAGTATTTATAATTGAGGCGTTTCCAACCATGTAAGGACATTGTGCTTAACACTTAAGGAAATAATTGTGATAATTAGGTTACCCATCCAATCTAAATTTTGCAAAGACCTGTAATGATCTTGTGCAAGATCAAAAACATGTCAACTACTCACTATTTGATAATATATTATACCAACTTAGGCACTTATACATTCCCTTTGGTATATAGCACAATCAAGTGATTTGGTAGGCACACTACTCTAATTCGACATGTCACTTTGGTGTCAACAAGACACTTATTTAGAAACACTTATATTAACTAAACTAGTCAATTGAAACATTGAGGTTCATATCAAATCATGCATTCCATGTAACAGTGCCAAGACTACAAATCATAAACTTGGTAGGTACACACCTATATTGGTTCCAACAAATCCTTTGGAGTGTATTAACATGGATTTCTTCTCAAGTCTCCTTATGATGAATCACCAAAATTCGGTGTTTGTTGTTGTGGATCACATTAAAAAAAAATACATCATGGTTGCATGAAATAAGGCTATTTGTGTGCCCGATACTGCCAAATTATTCTTCAGTCATATGTGGATTATACAATGGTTCCAACAACCATTGTGTATAATTATAACCTGAGGTTTGTTAACAATTTAACTTTATGGGAAATGTTAGACACATAGTTGCACCAATCAACATCATTTCATTTGGAGATAAATGATTATCTAGAATTTCAAGTTCACACTTATGGATCTTTTGTGCATCTACAATAGTGCATACCCATGCACATTGGATGAGAATATTCCTTGCAAACAACACACCTACATAAGATGTATTCATCCTCTATTGGGCATGGTCCATCGAATCAATCATTTCTCGAGTTCTAGACAAAAACATCCCTAAATATTATAGTTCTTACATTAGTGACTCCTTGGTCCCCAAACTGAAGTAAAATAAATACACAAGGACAATAAAATTAATACCATATTCAACAAGTGCATTAATAAATTAAGCATTTCTCAACACACCAATAACTCAAGTAAAAGGAGTGGAATTATGTGCATTGTGGCCCTCATTACTTTTATATTGGTGATAAGGTATGGATATAGCTTAAGAAGGAATCCTTCAAGGGCTATGTATACACCATTCAGTGCATTAAATTATCTACATCCATTAAATTCCAACCCTGCATGCATGATTTTCACATTTTGTGAACATGCCCACAACCAAGAATGACAATATTCATAGGAATATATATAGCCACCTATGATCATTATGGAAATCCAATCCAACCATTTTTCTATTCAATTATTGGTGTATTTTCATAGATACTTGTGTATACTCTTTGTAACCTCTTATATCTTTTACTCACCTAGTGAAGTATATTTTGTCTCACGATTCTCCTTGGAAATTTGGCATTTGAGATTTCTGAATCTCTCAATCCTGGTTGGTTTTTGTATCATGCAATTTCCTTATTTTGATGATTAATGGAAGAGATTTATGTCATATCTCTATCTCAACTATAACTGTGTATGCAATATGATATTATGTGGATCAACCCACGTATGTTCTCTTTATAATCATAACAAGCTTCTTTACATCTACGGAAAAATGAGAGGATTCTTTATTAGGATTATTAAGTCAATTGTTATAAAATAAATCAACCCACATCTGTTATGTTTTATTGAGTAGAGATTCAACACAAAATGGAACTATTTTTTGTATTTCCACACACAAATCTTCACTTTCAGGGACATATTTGTGTGTTCTTTCAGGGATAGATCATCCATTGTTACTACTTAGAAATACTTGCAAGTATCAAACATACTTGCTATTTTAAAGGAATAACACAGAGATTATTCTAGAAACAAGGAGAGTTGATTCTAGAAACAGAGGATGGTTCTACATAGTGCAAGGTCGATGAGAAGGCAGAAGAAGAAGGCTTGTCCACATGCAAAAAAACTTTCCTATATCTTTAATTTAGTGCACTAATTCTTAGCAAGAGAGTGTGAGAAAGAGGACTTTCGATTTCACTGTAAATGTAGTAGACTGAGTGGAAACACACAAAAACCTACAACTTCTAGTTCAATTTACAAGCACAAAAACTAGTCAAACAAGAAGAAATGAGATACAATAGATTTCTTTACAAGAATAAATGGCATACACATGTTCAAACAAGAATAAATGAGATCAATAGAGCCTCTTACCTCACTTGAATCGGTGGAATTATGTTGATTCCATGCAGAAACTATAGGCTTAATAGAGGCAATCATATACGAAACTATATCATTGAGATCATGTATGCCACTCATTACATGTTGGTACCCAACACTCGAGTTGACATAATTTGCAGTGGCTCTTACTGGGATACTTTCAACTCCAACTTAAGGCTACAAAATCTTTGTTGACACTCTATATTTTCACTTGATCTTATTGTCAGATTTACAAGACTCTAATGCTGCCATATACTCGACAATATCTTCTACCCCTAGTTATTTGTTCCTATTTTCCACCTGTAACACCCTGCTTCCCCCAGTCTGTAAAAATAACTATACTAGCTAAGAACTATGGCAAACTCAAAGATTGTGAATGTTTGAATTAACGAACCTTAGTATAAAAGGTCTGAGGAATGTAAATGATGTATGAATATATGTTGCATGACTGTTGAGAGGGGGATGTGTTGAAAAAGAGACCACGATGGCTGATGAGAGATGGTGGAAGGGGACGAGAGTGACTACGTTAACTTCCACTGAACCAAACCATACTGGCTTGTACATGCTCGGGAAAATCAAATCTCACTCTCAGACCCCAAAATGAATAACTCGCTCGGAAGGTGGGTGGGGAGGCTCCTCAAGAGTAAATGAGCGGATGGGGTGAACCGCCCATCTATAGAAGCTCTCAGATCTGACCATCGGACAGGGAATTTCATGCCACACACAACCTTGTAGGAGGAAAGAAGTGTAGAAGGGGGGGGGGAGAGGAGTATACAGATACACACACGTAACAGGAATTGCGAGGAGGAGGAGAACCAGAGGAACTCTGGGAAATATAGAGAGTGATGAGCAGAGGAGAAGGACAGTAATCTTCATCCTAAACTTCCATCGAGCGGGAAGTAAGAGATTGAGTCACAAAGCATCGAGGTCTAGCTCGGGGGTGGCTAGTGGAAAATCCTTTTGGAGTCACTAAGCCTATGGTTGGGTGGAAACGAGCACCCCTCTCAGCAGTTGTTTTACACCTAGTGTTTTCTGATAAGTGTTCATGTCCTGTATTTCAAGTTTGAATGTTCCTAAAATGCATGCTCATTTGTACACTTATAGATGATTGATTTCTGCATAGAAGTGGTTGCCTGGTGTTTTGATCAGCAACAATGAATGCGTTCTTATACTTATATAACTATAATCGATTTACGTATAGAACAAATAAGTTCCGATTTTGAGCTCATCCCATGGAGAGTTGTCCCATGTACTTGACCCCAGCCATGCTTTGGGTTGTTTTTTCCCAAAGGCACCTCCTTCCAAGAGGCTCCATCCTACTCCAGAGTTGAAGTGAGTTCCTTGAAAGGACCACCATTTTTAAATAAATACTTAAGATTACCTCACCCTTGTCACAGAGCTCATAGCTCGATGATTTAATAAGGCCTCTCAGTCAGTTCACCCAGCCTGGTGATAATTACCCAAGAATCCATTGAAGGATTTTATGGCCTAAGTTTGGAAACCTTGCACCAGAAAGAAGGATTCCCTTTGAGTTTGGTATTTCGGTGTTTCAGCACCCGGGATACCCAAGGACAAGTGTCCATGTCCTCACATGTCACGAAATACCGATTCGTGAAACCCCAAAATGATATAGTGTGGTTTGAGTTTGGTATTTTGGTGTTTCGGCACTCGGGATACCCAAAGACAAGTTTCCATGTCCTCACATGTCACGAAATCCCGATTCGTGAAACCCCGAAATGATATCGTGTGGTTTGACTTTGGTATTTCGGTGTTTCAGCACCCGGGATACCCAAGGACAAGCGTCCTTGTCCTCACATGTCATGAAATCCTGAATCGTGAAACCCCAAAATGATAGAGTGTGAGTAGATTTTAATGTTTCGACGTTTCAGCGCCCAGGACTCCTAAGGGTAAGTTCCCTTGTTCTCGCCAGTCCCAAAATCCCAATTAGCGAAACCCTGAAATGGAATAGCATGGATGAGATGTGATGTTTTGGCATTTCGGTACCTGGGACTCCCAAGGGTAAGTTCCCTTATTCTCACCGATACTGAAATCCCGATTAGCAAAATCCTGAAATGAACTTAGCGATGAATACAGGCTTAGAAGTTTTGGCTTTCGGGAAACCCAGGTGCGAGAACTCTTGTCTTCGCATAGCCCAAAATCCTGACATGTGAAAACCCAAAATGAACATGTTGGATATACGGTTTTCGGTGTTTCGGCACCCGAGATGCCCAATGACGAATCCCTTGTAATCACCAGTCCGGAAACCCCGAAATGATAGAGCGTGGAAAAGTTATGATGTTTCGTATTTTTGGCCCCCGGGAAACCCAGGTGCGATACCTCCTGTCCTCGCATATCGCAAAATCCCGATAGGCAAACTCCCGAAATGGATTAGTACATATAGTTTTGGTGTTTCGGCATTTCGGTGCTCAGGATTTCCAAAGGTCAGTTTTCCTCGTATTCGCCAGATGCGAAACTCTAATGGAGGAAACCCCGAAATGAGTTTGGCGGATATAGGGTTTTCGGTGTTTCGGCACCCGTGAAACCAAAGGGTAGGAACCCCTCGTCCTTTTTTACCGCGAAAACCTAGTACGTGAAACCCCGAAAGGTGGAGTGCTAGGTTCTAATCCGAGGTATTATTAAATGTGACTATCTGATGGTTTCTTTCGGATTTCAGCCCCTCGAAAGACAGAGAGTAGAGGAACGCTCGCATCGCGATTCCCCGAATTGCACAAGTCGGGAGCACCTCTATGGTAAAGCCTGTGGTCATAGCCGACGATCACATGGTTAAGGACAAGGAAAGGTAGAGTCTATACCAGGCCCCATAGAAATTTGGAGACTCTGTTCCTCGGAGAGAAGAAGAAAAAGCCAAAAATTTTAGTTCCCGTAGTGGGTGTGTTACAAATTGGTATCAGAGCATGGTTACAACACTTGGTCTACTTGGGCTCATGAACGGGTTGCGCAAAGACTCCATTTGAAGCACTCTTAACAAGAGTAACCCTCTATCTTAACCCACCTTAATCAAAAGTCGAAGTTGAGAATGAAAAACCCCTATTGTGTGTATGCATGTGAAAAATATGAATTATGTACTAGTTATAAATGAATATAAATATTGACTAACAACCAGCGTTTTTCCTTTGCACACAAGCGAAAGATCAACCGCGGGAAATTACAAACGTATAGAATGGTGCCTCACCATGAAGTGGAGGAGGTCTCCCACAGTAGAGACGAAGAGTCTAATGAAAGGAGGGCGGTAGGGACCCCTCCGGATCTAGCTAAGACTGTGAGGAGCCTCATGGTCGAATTGCAGAGCTGCAAGGCTGACAACGAAAGGATGATAAAATAGCAAGAGAAGCAAACGAAAATTAATGCAGTTTTACTACAGATCTTATCCAACTGTTAGCGTCAGAAGTCACTCCTGGATTTCTTGCAGGAGCAGAGCCCGATGCCCATCAGTTTTTATGTCATGATTTAATGAATGGGTGTGGTCAAATGGAAAGAGACCCAGGAAAGAAACATTGACACAGGAACCAGGGTCTGGTATGTAGATAGCAAGGGAGGTCTTGATCCAACTTCCGTCAGTAGGTTTCTCAAAGGGTGGTATATGGAAGACTTGTGAGAAGGGTGAGCAAGACTGCCTTGGGCAACAGGCCTTCGGAAGATTGAGGAAGAAAAACTCAGAAGCCAAGATCCTCTTGGTCCAGAGTTTCAAGGAGCTAAGGGGTGACTCGACTGGATCCTCTAATTCCAAGCCATTCCAGCACTGATAAAACACAAGAACTGATTCGAAACACTACGACCGTTGCAGTGATCCAACCTACATCATCCTACAACAGTGCAACTCGACTGGATCCTCCAATTCCGAGATTTTCTAACACAGTAGACAAAGATATGGAAAAAGAGGCTGACATCCATAAAGTAAGAAGTCTCCAATGCCTTATACATTAACCAGAGCGACCAGCACTGCATCAAAATTTTACAATCGGGAGCCTAGCTCAACCATCGATGCCTTCCAAAATGAAAAAACAGAGTACATATACTTGGGCATATTTTCCCAACAGGGGCGCGCTCGCCCTCCAAGGCGTAGCATCTCTTCAATCGATCTTCGGGTGGAAGTCCTTCGTCAAACGTCTCCTTAACTTCGCATGGCCTTTGCAGGGGAGGTAGCTGAAATATTAAAGGCCAAAATGGCGTGTGCAGACTTCTCTATCTAATCGAGGACTTCAGCATGGCTTCTTTGGAAAAATCAGTACACAGAACTCCTTTGAGCAGACCTCTTGCCAGACCCTCCATACCTCGCACTTAATGGATGAAAGGAGGTTTCAACCACCCGTTCTTGCCTTCATTTAATCCAAGTGGAAACCAGGAGCGAAATTGTATCCGATGGCACCTAGAAATCGCGAGGATCCTTTCAGTGACTGGACTCGACGCTTTCGGCCCCTTTCGCTTATCTCTTTTATTTCCCAAGTGACCATGGACCGTGACCCTGCTTTTATTTCCATAGGGGATTTCGGCGTTCGCGAATAGGAAGGAGCTGATCCTTGCTTATCATAGTTGCGATGGGAAAAATGCCGAGATGGCTCAATTGAGTGCCACGCGTCCTTCAAATCTGACGGTCCCAAACTCACCCGATGCTGCGGTGGGCCCCAGGTCCTGGATGCTCTCGCTACTTCGCGCATCAGGATATAAGGGAGTTTCTCTTTGTGCTTCGAAACCGTGATGGGTGAAAAGGTGGGGAGCCTAATCGCGTGTCAGGTGTCTCCTGTGGACGGATGCTTGAGATTGCCTCGTGATACTGCAGGCCCTACTTTGAGCACCTTCGGTGCTTTCAGGGTTCGGGGTTTCGAGAGATAGGACAACATGGAACCTTTACCCCTCGAACTCCCAATTGTCGAAACACCGACGCAAGTGGATCTCACGCCATGCATCCTCTGGATGGATGGTTGTTATCTTTCCCTACACACAATATGGGTGCCATCCATTGTGTTATCTTCGGCACACCTTTCTATTCGCGATTTCCCACCAACCGTTGATATGCTCATATGGATGGATCCAGACCATTGACACTATAATTTTTCCCGCTCGCTTGATTTTAAGTCCGAAAAGGACTTCTTCTGTTCGCTGCGCTTGGCCGCTCCTCGTGCAACCTGCAGACCTGGATATCCTGATGCTGAAGACAAGTAATGTTGCTAACATTAGGCTCCATGGGGGATAGAGTCGTCCCTGTGATGCTCTAAGGACTCATTTTGCAGTTTCAGTGCCTTGTTGTTGGGCTATGGAGTCAGGCTCAAAACATCCCGCTGCTGAAAATACAAGCCGAAAAATAAAAGCAACAAAATAAAGATACATGCTAAAAGGAGCTTATTTATATACAATCCTAAACTAATAAAACACTTTACATGGGGCTAGGTGAAAGAAGATTTCCACCATAGCCATTCAAGCAGCTTCCTGGATAGAAGCTCCTTCCTTCTGTCAATGATCATTAGTATATGGTGTAACCGTGACAGCAGAACAGTTACATTCTTCAACTCCTCCTTACAGGCTGGATTTCAGATGAAATAGGGCGGCTCCAAGGCATAGGGGAAATGCCACTCCATGTACTCGTTGACAGGATCATAGAATGTGTGGAAAATTTTGGAAAATTGGCGACAGGTAGCCTCCTCTGCTACACAGTTGTTCTCATGTGGCTGAATATCTCTGACAAGCACAGGTGAGTGGACAATTGTCGTAGGCTCACTGATCATGGGTGTTGGATGCTCGTTGACTGGCTCTGGATA
Source organism: Picea engelmannii (assembly GCA_009831015.1). NCBI lineage: Eukaryota > Viridiplantae > Streptophyta > Pinopsida > Pinales > Pinaceae > Picea > Picea engelmannii. The sequence goes on from ML783983.1 coordinate 546,241, forward strand.
GAAAAATAAATGCATGCTCAGTCGTTCCTCTGGTTCCTCCTCCTCTTTTCCATGCACTCCCCCATATTGTGAAATGGGAACGGTCTCCCGATCCTTCTGTTCAATCCCAAATGTAAATACATCATGGGAAATCTCATGAAGGAAGAAAGAGAAATCCTCTTCCACAATGGCTTCTTCGTTTAAATCTGAGACAGCAGGCTCATCGGGGGCAGATGCTAACGCATCCAAGAAATCTTCAATAATCTCTTCAAAAGAGCTACTTAGATCATCTGCCTCGAAGACTGGAAAATCCTCTTCACTGTCTTCAGATTCCAATTTTTCACATTGGGGAGTGAGGAATATCGCCTGCTCCACTAGTTCACTCAGGTCATCTTCTTCCTCCCAGGCTGGAAAATCCTCTGCATAGTCTTCAGATTTCAACCTTTCTAATTGAACAGAGAGATACTTCACCTGTTCCCTCAGCTCACTCAGGTTGTCTTCTTCCTCCCTGGGATCTTCATCACTTCCATAACACTCCTCTGATGCAAACGAATGGGGAGGAGAAAGGAATGATTTCTGATCCAGGTCGTCAGGATTATCCTCACAGCCTATGTCATAAATAGCTTCATTTTGTATAGAGTTGTGGCATCCCTCACCACATTTATGACAAATTAAATCAGAGGGATAAAACTCCTCACAATAGGTGATGAAAGCTGCATGAAACTCTGAGAGTGAAGAAATGCTAGCAGGGGGTAAATAATGATACCATTTACGTGCATCCCCTGCTAATGAGAACATGAACATCTTAAGTAATACATCCTCATGATGTATCTCCCACTGATGCATGAGTTCATGAAACTCACTAAGGTGTTGAGCAGTGTTTTCCTCTTGACATTTTCTGAATATGGGCAAATAATCGCCCCATTCATTCAGAGAGGGGGCAACATTAGGAAAACTAGGAATAGCAGAAAAATTAAAAGGAGCAAACCTGCGAGCAAGGATTTTCTCCATATCGAACCAGTGGAGTCGCCAACCGATCCTTGAATCATGGAGTCGCCAGGTGAAAGATGCGCAACTTCAAATGTGTCTAGTCCTTTTTCACCATCAAAGGCCAAATCCTAACATTGTTGTTACCCCAGGAAGATTCTCAGGCTGAGAAAGCAGTTGTTGAAACCTTCTCGAGAAAGCTCCTTAGGGTCAGCTTTCAGGTGTGCTAACAGTAGCCACAGCTAAAACAGTGATGTGTAAACCTTGGAGTCACCACAGTGGAGTCACCAGGTGCACAGTAGCAATCTTGAAGGTCTCTGATGTCTGATGCACCTTCAGAATCAGAGGCTCAATGTCGTTCTTCCCAGTGAAAATATTCAACTTCATCCCCGGCAACGGCACCAGAAATGTTAGCGTGAGAAGTCACTCCTGGATTGCTTGCAGGAGTAGAGCCCGACGCCCATCAGTTTTTATGTCATGATTTAATGAATGGGGGTGGTCAAATGGAAAGAGACCCAGGAAAGCTGCATTGACACAGGAACCAGGGTCTTGGGTCTTGTATGTAGAAAGAAAGGGAGGTCTTGATCCAACTTCCATCAGTAGGTTGCTCAAAGGGTGGTAGATGGAAGACTTGTGAGAAGGGTGAGAAAGACTACCTTGGGCAACAGGCCTTCGGAAGCTTGAGGAAGAAAAACTCAAAATCCAAGATCCTCTTGGTCTAGAGTTTCAAGGAGCTGAGGGGTGACTCGACTGGATCCTCCAATTCCAAGCCATTCTAGCGCTGAGAAAACACAAGAACTGATTAGAAACACTGCGACCATTGCAATGATCCAAGATACATCATCCTACAACAGTGCAACTCGATTGGATCCTCCAATTTTGAGATGTTCTAACACAGTAGACAAAGAGATGAAAAAAGAGGCTAACATCCATAAAGTAAGAAGTATCCAATGCCTTATACATTAACCAGAGTGACCAGCACTGCATCAAAACTTTACAATCAGGAGCCTAGCTCAACCATCGATGTCTTCCAAAATGCAAAAACTGAGTACATATACTTGGGCAGATTTTCCCAACATGGGCACGCTTGCCCTCCAAGGCATAGCATCTCTTCAATCGATCTTCGGGCAGAAGTCCTTCGTCAGACATATCCTTAACTTCGCATGGCCTTTGCAGGGGAGGTAGCTGAAATATTAAAGGCCAAAATGGCATGTGCAGACTTCTCTGTCTAATCGAGGACTTCGGCATGACTTCTTTGGAAAAATCAGTACACAGAACTCCTTCGAGCAGACCTCTTGCCAGACCCTCCATACCTCGCACTTAATGGATGAAAGGAGGTTTCAACCACCCATTATTGCCTTCATTTACTCCAAGTGGAAACCAAGAGAGAAATCGTATCCGATGGAACCTGGAAATCGCGAGGATCCTTTCGACGACTAGACTCGACGCTTTTGGCCCCTTTCGCTTAGCTCTTTTATTTCCCAAGTGACCACGGACCGTGACCCTACTTTTATTTCCATAGGGGCTTTTGGCGTTCATGAATAGGAAGGAGTTGATCCTTTCTTATCATAGTTGCGATGGGAGAAACACCAAGATGGCTCAATTAAGCGCCACGCGTCCTTCAAATCTGATGGTCCCAAACTCACCCGACACTGCGGTGGGCCCCGGGTCCAGGACGCTCTTGCTACTTCACGCATCGGGATATGAGGGAGCTGATCTTTGCACTTCGAAACTGCGATGGGTGAAAAGGCGGGGAGCCTAATCGCACGCTAGGTGTCTCCTGTGGATGGACAGTCGAGATTGCCTCATGATACTACAGGCCCTACTTTGAGCGCCTTTGGCGCTTTCGGGGTTTGGGGTTTCGAGAGATAGGACAACATGGAACCTTTACCCCTCGAACTCCCGATTTCTGAAACGTCGACACAAGTGGATCTCGCACCACGCTTCCTCTGGATGGACGGTTGTTATCTTTCCCTGTGCACAATATGGGCGCCATCCATTGCGTTATCTTCGATGCACCTTTCTATTCGTGATTTCTCGCCAACCGTTGATATGCTCATATGGATGGATCCAAACCATTGACAATATAATTTTTCCCGCTCACTTGATTTTAAGTCCGAAAAGGACTTCTTCTGTTCGCTGCGCTTGGGCGCTCCTCGTGCAACCTGCAGACCTGGATATCCTGATGCCAAAGACAAGTAATGTTGCTAACACCAACATACAAAGGCAATTGCAACATGAACCTGAGACACAGAAACATGGTCATGTCAGTGTCCACAGTGAAAGGAGCACCTCAAGAAAGGTCCACCCCAGAGATAAGGGACAAGCGTCGGACGATTCTTCTAGAAAGGAAGCTAGTGACTCGGAGGGATCTTCTAGCAGCAGAGCTAGTTCTCATTCCCGAAGAAAATGAAAGAAGAAGAAATTTTCCAAGAATCATAATCTTGAAGAGTTCAAGAAGGCCAGACCACCCTCCTTTGATGGTGAAATAAAGAAAGGAGAAGAAGCGGAGGCCTGGCTACTTGGACTAAAGAAGTACTTCAGATTCCATGACTTTTCAGAAAACTTGAAGGCTCGAGTAGCCACCTTCAACTTGAATGGAAAGGCTTCCATTTGGTGGGAAGACCTTAAGAATGTAAAAGGAATTCATGAAGAAGGCCTGTCTTAGGAACGGTTTGAGAAATACTTCAGAAAGAAGTATATGTTAGAGAAATATTTCGACGAAAAGACTAAAGAATTCTATGAACTCAAGCTGGGGCAACTCACCATAGAGGAATATGTCAGGAGATTCCTCGAGTTGCTGAGGTATGTACCCTACATAAAAGAAGAAAAGGCAAAGGTGCAACGATTCACCAGTGGACTACCTAAGGACTATCATAACAGGATTGAATTTGACGAACCAAAGACCCTAGAAGATACTATCTGAAAGGCAAGATATTGTTATGAATAGCTTGGGCATCGGATAGGACCTCGCGAAGGATGGAAGTAGAAGAATAGTTCAGGATTCCAGAAAAAGGGGTTTAAATCCCCAAGATTTAAGGACTATAAAAAGAACCCAAGGATGAGCTTCCCAACCCGAAGTGTACACCAGTAGAAATTTCCCTCCTTGAGTGGAAATAAACTTTCTGGATCTGCCCCAGTAAAGACTGATAACCCAAAGAGAGAACCTTTGAAATGTTGGGGTTGTGGAGAAGAACACCTACTGAGGGACTGCCCGCACCAACAACAGAACAGCCAGAGAATTTACAACGTTCAAGAAGCTACCATCGGCAATGGCGTGGCCAAGGGTGTGCCGCAAATTTATGCAGCCTTGGATAATAACCAAGCTGACCACCAAGCTTCAGTGGTGGAAATCGAAGGTATGATCACCAACCATCTAGTGTCTATTCTAATTGACCCTGTTTCAAATTTGAGTTATATAGCCCCTAAGGTTGTTGAAAAATGTAAACTACATCCATGTAAAAATACCAATCCATGGCTGGTACAGTTAGCCACTGGCACTAAAAGAAGGGTAGCAGAGGTCATACAAACCTGCCAATTCATTATGGGCAAATTCCCCACCCAAGTAACCCTTAACATATTACCCCTGGGATCGTATGATTTGTTGATTGGTATGGACTAGCTAGCCACCCATAAAGCCAAACTAGATTGTTACCATAAAACCTTGGAATGTGTAAGTGAAGAAGGAAAAAGGATAACCCTTCAAGGGATCCAAAAACCTATTTCGGTGAGACAAGTATCAACTCTACAAATGAGAAAGTATTGCAGAAAAGGATGTCCACTATATGCAATACAGGTGTTGAAAACAATTGAAGGTGACAAACCAAGACTCGAAGACCACCCCACACTGAGAGAATACAGAGATGTATTCCCAAAAGAGGTACCAGGTTTACCTCCGAGAAGGGACATCGACTTCTCAATAGAACTTGCACCAAGAGCGGTTCCAGTGTCCAGGACACCCTACAGGATGAGCACACCCGAGCTAGTTGAACTTAAATTACAACTGAAAGAAATGATGGACAGAGGCTATATCAGGCTCAGTGTGTCTCCATGGGGAGCACCAATCATGTTTGTGAAAAAGAAAGACAGTAACCTCCAACTGTGTATAGATTATAGACAACTCAATAAGGTAACCATAAAGAACAAGTACCCCTTACCCAGGATCGATGACCTATTCGATCAATTGGGGGGGTGCGTCTATTTTCTCAAAGATTGACTTGAGGTTGGGATACCATCAAGTCCGAATCAAGGGTGAATACATCCATAAAACTACCTTCCGGACGAGGTATGGTCACTATGAGTTTGTGGTAGTGCCATTTGGGTTAACCAATGCCCCTACCACTTTCATGTGCTTGATGAACAATGTACTCAGCAAATTCCTAGACAAATTTGTGTTGGTTTTTATTGACGACATATTAATTTACTCCAAGAACGGATAAGAGAATGAAGAACATCTTAGACTTTTGTTGCAAGTGCTAAGAGAACATCATCTCTATGCCAAATTCAGCAAATGTAAATTCTTCCAGAAGCAAATACATTACTTGGGTCATGTCCTATCCGAAGAAGGGGTAGCAGTAGACTCTGATAAGATCAGGTCTATCACGGAATGTCCTACCCCAAGGGACGTTTTGGATATCAGATCCTTTATGGGATTAGAAGGATACTATCATATATTTATAAAAGGATTTTCCAAGATTGGTTGTCCAATCACTGCCCTCCAGAAAAAGGGGACAAAATTTACATGGACACAAAAATGTGAAGAAAGATTTCAAACCCTGAAACACCTACTGACCCACACACCTGTGTTGAAGATCGTCAATCCCAAAGACGACTTCCTCATGTGCACAGATGCCTGTAAGTAAGGGCTTGGAGGAGTCCTTATGTAAGAAGGAAGTGTGGTCTTCTATGAATCTCGAAAATTGAATGAGCACGAAGTCAACTATGTGACCCATGATCTAGAGCTGGCTGCCATAGTGCATGCCTTGAAAATGTGGAGGCATTACCTCATGGGAAGAAAATTTGTACTTATGACAGACCAGTCTGGATTGCGATATCTGTTAGACCAACCAAAGCTCAATGCTATACAAGCTAGGTGGATGGCCCTCCTCAGCGAGTTTGATTTCAAAATCAAACACATTAAAGGAAAATAAAATAGGGTGGTCGATGCCCTTAGCAGAAGTATGAAAACAATTCACCTGGCCGTGGTAAGCACTTGCAATATGGATGTCAAGGAAAGATTCAGAAATGCACAAGAGACAGACACATTCTTCTAGACCGTGACCTCGTACCTGTAGCAAGAACCCACAGGGATAAAGTATGGAGGCTACCAGATGATGGAAGGAGGTCTACTCACTTACAGAAACAGATTGTATATCCCATATTGTGACGACTTGAAGAGGTTCATAATGGATGAACTGCACAAAAGACCCTACACTAGTCATCCAGGATACCAAAAGATGATTACAGCCACCAGTAAACAATTCTATTGGCCTGGATTGAAGAAAGACATAGCTGAGTACTTAGCCAAATGCAAAGAATGCCAACAGGTAAAAGCAGAACATTAGCACCCAGCAGGATTATTACAACCTCTACCAATCCCGAAATGGAAATGGGAAACCATCTCCATGGATTTCATCACCATATTACCAGCCTCGACCAAATAGAATGACGCCATCATGGTAGTGGTGGATAAATTGAGCAAGTCCGCTCATTTTATCCCCGTCAAGTCGAATTGTAAGGCAATATACATCACCAACGTATTCATGAAGGAGATATTCAAACTGCATGGTATGCCGAAAGAGATTGTGTCTGACAGAGACACAAAATTTACTTCCAACTTTTGGAAATCACTAATGGTTGGTTTGGAGACAAAGTTACTATTTATCACAACCTATCACCCTCAAACCAATGGGCAAATGGAAAGTTTGAATCAAATATTAGAAGACATTCTCAGGATGCATGTAATGCATCAACCCAAAAAGTGGGAAGATTTCCTACCACTGGTGGAATTCGCCTACAACAATGGCTACCAAGAATCCCTAAAGACGAGCCCTTTCAAAGTTCTCTATGGTAGGTCGTGCAATACTCCAGTCAGTTGGAGTAATCCCGTAAACAAAGTTACTATTGGACCCGACATGTTGAAATAAATGGAACAACAAGTGATTCAGATAAAACAAAATCTAAAGGTCGCTCAGAACCAATAGAAAAGTTACGCCGACCAAAAGAGAAATCCAAGAGAGTTCAAAGAGGGAGACAATGTATACCTCAGATTTAGGCCCAGGAAGAGTTCCTTGAGGATGAGATCCTATGCCAAGTTGGCACCTCGATATTGTGGACCCTTTGAAGTTCTATATAGAGTGGGACCTGTAGCCTATAGGCTAGCACTTCCTCCCACAGTAAAAGCACATAATGTTTTCCATGTTTCATTATTGAAGAAATATGTACATTATTCTAATCATATAATTGACTAGTCTGTGATCTAGGTGGAACCGGAGGGAGAATTCCTACCATAACCTCAATGCATACGGGACAGAAAGGAAACCCCACTCAGGAACCGAACCATTGCATAGGTCAAGGTGCAGTGGAAACATTTTGGCCCAGATGAGACTACCTGGGAAATGGAAGATGCCATGAAACAAGCATATCTGATTTTGTTTACTACTATACTTACATGTTTTATTGATAGATAGAACATCAAGGATGATGTTCCTTTAAGGGGGAGGGAATTGTAACACCCTGTTTCCCCTAGTCTGTAAACATAACTATACTGGCCAAGAACTATGGCAAACTCAAAGATTGTGAATGTTTGAATTAACGGACCTTAGTATAAAAGGTCCGAGGAATGTAAATGATGTATGAATATATGTTGCATGACTGCTGAGAGGGGGATGTGCTGAAAAGAGACCACGATGGAACGATGGCTGATGAGAGATGGTGGAAGGGGCCGGGAGTGGTTGCGTTAACTTTCACTGAACCAAACTATACTGGCTTGTACGTGCTCAGGAAAATCAAAGCTCACTCTCAAACCTTGAAATGAATTACTCATCGGGATGGTATGTGGGGAGGCTCCTCAAGAGTAAATGAGGGGATGGGGTGAACCACCCATCCATAGAATCTCTCTGACCTGACCATCGGACAGGGAATTTCATTCCACACGCAACCTCGTAGGAGGAAAGAAGTGTGGAAGGGGGGGAGAGAGGAGCATACAGATACACACACGTGATAGGAATCGCGAGGAGGAGGAGAACCAGAGGAACTCCGGGAAATATAGAGAGTGATGAGCAGAGGAGAAGGAGAGTAACCTTTGTCCTGGACTTCCGACGAGCGGGAAGTAAGAGACTAAGTCTCAAAGCATCGTGGTCTAGCTCGAGGGTGGCTAGTGGTAAATCCTTTTGGAGTCACTGAGCCTACGGTTGGGTGGAAACGAGCACTCCTCTTAGTAGTTGTTTTACACCTGGTGTTTTTTGATAAGTGTTCATGTCCTATATTTCAAGTTTGAATGTTCCTGAAATGCATGCTCATGTTTGTACACTTATAGATGATTGATTTCTGCATGGAAGTGGTTGCCTGGTGTTTTGATCAGCAACAATGAATGTGTTCTTATACTTATATAACTATAATCGATTTACATATAGAACGAATAAGTTTTGATTTTGAGCTCGTCCCCTGGATAGTTGTCCCATGTACTTGAACCCAGCCATGCTTTGGGTTGTTTTTCCCTGAAGGCACCTCCTTCCGAGAGGCTCCATCCTAATCTAGAGCTGGAGTGAGTTCTTTGAAAGGACCGTCGTTTTTAAATAAATACTTAAGCTTACCTTGCCCTTGTCACAGAGCTCATAGCTCGATGATTTAAGAAGGCGTCTCAGTCAGGTCACCCAGTCTGGTGATAATTACCCAAGAATCCATTGAAGGATTTTATGGCCTAAGTTTGGAAACCTTGCACCATAAAGAAGGATTCCCTTTGAGTTTGGTATTACGGCGTTTTGGCACCCGGGATACCCAAGGACAAGTGTCCTTGTCCTCACATGTCACGAAATCCTAATTCGTGAAACCCCGAAATGATATAGTGTGGTTTGAGTTTGGTATTTTGTCATTTCAGCACCCGAGATACCCAAGGACAAGCATCCTTGTCCTCACATGTCACGAAATCTCGAATCGTAGAACCCCAAAATGATAGAGCGTGAGAAGATTTTAATGTTTCGGTGTTTCAGCACTCGGGACTCCCAAGGGTAAGTTCCCTTGTTCTTTCCAGTCCCTAAATCCCAATTAGTGAAACCCCAAAATGGACTAGCATGGATGAGCTATGATGTTTCGGCATTTCGGTACCCAAGACTCCCAAGGGTAAGTTCCCTTGTTCTCTCCAGTCCCAAAATCCTGATTACGAAATCCCTAAATGAGCTTAGCGATGAATACAGGCTTAGGAGTTTCAGCTTCCAGGAAACCTAGGTGCGAGACCTCCTGTCTTCGCATAGCCTGAAATCCCAACATGCGAAACCCTGAAATGAGCGTGGTGGATATACAGTTTTCGGTGTTTCGGCACCCGGGATGCCCAACGACGAATCCCTTGTAATCACCAGTCCCAAAACCCTGACTTGTGAAACCCTGAAATGATAGAGCGTGGAAAAGTTATGATGTTTTAGAGTTTTGGCCCCCAGGAAACCCAGGTGCGATACCTCCTGTCCTGGCATATCGCGAAATACTGATAGGTGAACTCCCGAAATGGATTAGTACATATAGTTTTGGTGTTCCGACGTTTCGATACCTGGGATTTCCAAAGATCGGTTTTCCTCGTATTCACCAGATGCAAAACTCCGATGGAGGAAACCCCGAAATGAGTTTAGCGGATATAGGGCTTTCGGTGTTTTGGCACCCATGAAACCGAAGGGTAGGAACCCCTCGTCCTTTTATACCGTGAAAACCTAGTACGCATAACCCCGAAAGGTGGAGTGCCAGGTTCTAATCTGAGGTATTATTAAATGTGACTATCTATTGGTTTCTTTCAGATTTCGTCCCCTCAAAAGATAGAGAGTAAGGGAATGCTCACATCGTGATTCCCCGAATCGCGCAAGCCGTGAGCACCTCTCTGGTAAATCTTATGGTAATAGCTGACGATCACATGGTTAAGGACAAGGAAAGGTAGGGTCTGTACCAGGCCTCATAGAAATTCGGGGACTCTGTTCCTCGGAGAGAAGAAGAAAAAGACGCAAATTTTAGTTCCCATAGTGGGTGTGTTACATCACCTAAACGACAATGTCAAGTTTCAACATAGTCAGTTCAATAAACAAATCGAAATAAATAACAATGTAAATTCAACCAAAAAGAAACACTTACTGTCAATTGTCTCTTTTGGCCTGCAACCCGCCTAGACCAAATGTATATGGATCCCTCACATTATCTCTTTCTTTCATGCCTTTGTTCCTCTTTGTCAAATATTCTTTGGAACACATAGTTTCCTTCAATGCTTCCCATTCATTTGGAGATAGAGTGTATTTTGTCCTATATTTTCTTTCAATGATTAATTTTCTACAATTGTATCTATAGTTGTTCATCAGAAGCCTCATCTTAGACTTGTAATATTTTCTAGACATTTTTCCACCAACAGTCTCAAAAGAATTTTTTATTTTTTGTATAACATTTTCCACACTTCGTGGATCTTGATCTGCAAAATTTGATTTGGTAATATCCAAATGGGCCCTACATCTTGTTCCAAAATTGAAGGCCCGCCTTCCTGCATTTGGCCCTATGGGCTCACCATCTTTCAACTCATCAACCACGAATGGATTCCTACCTTCTATTTTCCTTTCTTTTTCATTCCTATCTGTAAATCTATACAAACCTTGACTCAATCTTTGTCTTTTAAGAAAAGAGGACACATTTTCTAAACCACCAGCAATATTTCTAGCTGACCCAACTCCATCAGTAGATGCAATAGATGTAATTTGATGAAAAATAGATGTAAGTGTATTATCATCACAACTTGCATTAACTAGAATTGCATGCTTCTTGGCCACATCAGATTTCATAGTAGGTAGCTCAATATCGGTCTCTATAGATGTTGGTTCTAACATCTACTTTAATTTTGAATATATTATCTCCAAACTTGATTTTCGTTTTATGGCATGATTATTGATAATATCTTTTAGACTTTGTGTGAAGAGATCATCCTTACATTGTACATCACCATGTTCAATATCTTCCTGCACATCACCACGTGCATTATCAATTTGCACATCATCACCAACACTATTTTTTTCAGTAGTTACATTTGTTGCATCATTAATGTGTTTTCTTCTACACAGAGTTGGTGGCAATACATATGTTGGCAGGGGGGCAGACCCAGAGTTCATCTCTAACAGCACACCAACAAGCCCTAACTACTAGCCCTTTCGGAAACACCTTCGAAGAAGATGCAGTATCACCTGAGGTAGCGATAGGAGATTGCAGGACACAGGTGTCTACAACTAGAGGAAATACAAACTGAATCCAAAATAATAGCAACACAGCAGCTAGATATCATTTACCAACTTAGACATACTTTGCACAGTTATATCTCAGATCTGACACAATGATGCAATAATAGAGTAACAGAAGGTAAATTAACACAACATCAATCACACAGAACAACAAGATATATGTGGTTCACCCTCTCCCTAGGGGTATGTCCATAGAACTAAGTTTCTTGATATTATATGAAAACATACAGTTCTATCTGCACTCTTATCTTGCAAATATCTCTCTCCTTCTCTCTCTCCTTCTCTCCCCTCCCTGCGCACCCAGCTGCAGGCTTGATCTTTGCACCCAGCTGAAGATCTTATAATACCAGAGTGCTCTCACACACAGCACAACAATATCGACTCTCAACCAACAATAACAATAACAAACAATGAAAAAATCAGAATGACAATAGAAACAACCCATCCTAGGTTCCTCTAGACCTTTATTTATACATTACAATAGCACTCAGACAACCTTAGGCCTAAGCCTAGGTGTCAAAACCCTAAATACCAAAACCCTAGGTGTCTAAAACCCTAGGTCCACTTTGACCCACGTTTTTCGGGCTTCGCCAGCCTGTCTTTCCTTCTTTCCCGCGAGGTGCTCCAAACCATCCATTGGTGGATTTTTCTTCTTCCTAACTTGTCCACGGTCCATCTTCCTTGCTGATCTATTCTCCTTGATATTCTCGTCCAATGACTTGTTTTCCCTTACTTCGCTCCTTCTTTTCTTCTTCTTTCACCACTTTGACCTGATCTCAGTCAATGTGCCTTCCATGCAGTTTGCACTTCGTCTTTTCTTTTCCTTTTTCTTCGCTTTCTTTCTTAATCCATACCCAAGGGCCAATAGGCCCCCAACACTCACTTGTGACTCATCCCGAGGCACTATAGATCTTAACCTTCCATTTTACTTCGACTTCAGACTACGCAGCAAAGCCTATGCTTTCTACTTTGTTCCTCCCCACTATGTGTAGACTGAGTTGACTCCCACGATATCGTGTAATGCATTGGCTGGAATTAGCACTCCTCAAACCCTCAAGATCGAAGGATACATCAAAAAGAAAAAGGTAATAATCCTAATTGATTCTGGTAGTACTCATAATTTCTTTCACTATAAATTAGCCAAAGATCTCAATTGCTTTGTATATCTAGCACCAAAGTTTCAAGTAATGATTGCAGATGAAGGAACTATCAATTGCTCAGGAAAATGAAATAAGATCAATCTTACTATGGGGGAATATGTAATGAATAGTCCAATCATTGCTATACCCATGGGTGGTGCAGATGTTGTACTAGGAATCCAATGGTTACAATCATTAGGAACAATGGATTTTAATTTTCAAGAACTTTTCATGAAATTTTCATTGGAAGGAAAAGAAATAGAGTTAAGAGGTATCACAAGGAAGCTCGGTAAGGTGATAAGCTCAAACGGCATGACAAAATTATTGAAAAAGGGGCATCAAGGCATTATTGCACAACTATGCTCACTAGATGTTCAAACATCTAAGCCATATATTCCTCAAGATCTTCAAAGGATCATTGATAAGCATTCCAAAGTATTTAAAGATGTTCCCAAAGGTCTCCCACCCACTCGAAATCATGATCATGAAATTCACCTAATTCCTGGGAGTGTCCCTCCTAACATCAGGCCATACAGATACCCTTATGCCCAAAAGAGTGAAATTGAGCGCATGGTTGAAGAAATGTTAGAGGCTGGCATTATT